>CM047986.1:6150843-6168634 GCA_026261665.1 Melanotaenia duboulayi
TGGCTAGATTGGCTGGCTGGATTGGCTGGAAAGACTGTCTTGGACAGATTTAGCTGAAGGTGGCGATCCTTCATCCATGCGGAGATATCAGCAAGGCATGCTGATATTTGTATTGAGAGGGTTGTGCCATGAGGTGGGAAGGAAAGGAAAATCTGGGTGTAATCTGCATAGCAGTAGTAGAAGAAAACCATGGGAGTTAATGACTGTGAGGAGGTGTATAGTGAAAAGAGAAGAGGGCCAAATACCGAGCCCTGAGGCACCCCTGATGTCAGCCCATGTGATCTGGACACTCCCCCTCGCCAAGATACTTTGAAGGATTTACTGTGAGGTAGGACATAAACCACGAGAGGACAGATCCTGAGATGCCAAGCTCCGAGAATGTGGAGAACATTATATGATGGTTGACCTTGTCAAAGGCAGCAGACAGATCCAGCAGTATAAGGATTGAGGACTGACATGACATATAAGACATGAACAGAGCCAGACTCACTGTTTCCCCCAGTCTCCACCTTTTACATTAATATGAACTAAAACGCTGCTTATATATGTATTAAGAATCTTCATATTTTTTTAAATATCTGGAAGAAACACTGAGATATCCTGACAGGAGGCATCAGATCACCAGAAAATATAAAAGAATCAGCTCTTACATTAATCACAAAACTTTAAACTAAAACAGAGCTCCAAAACCTGGTTTATTGGTCAACAGTTGATCTTCATTTAACTGCAAAATAAAGCTCTTATGGTAGATAATTATTCAACATAGTAAAATGTATTTAATGTATGCATAAAAGTCTTACCAAGTACTCAAAGATGAACAGAAGACACGAGAGAGCTTTCAGTGATCACTGATCAAATATCTGAGTTTTCAACGCTGATGAATTTTACTGTCCTCATTTACATATTTTATAACTTTACGGATGGATTTTGGGACTGGTTTGAAATAGCAGCAGCCAGACAAAAAGAACAGCATGTGAGTTGGTGGTTCATCTCAGGGTTTCTGGCTCAGTAATGTTTTCTGGGAAGTACCTATTGATTTCTCAGCGTGTGGAAGTCTTTTGTTCTTTTGATGCATAATTGGTAGATTACTGTGTAGTGTGCTCTTTTTATTTTCAGTTGGGTGTTATGCTTTAATGTGTATATAGCTGATTTACTTTTCTTCTATTCTATAAGATTATTGTTGAGATTTATTTATTTCAAAGATCCATTTAGTGATCGACAACATACACAAGTTAAGGGTGTATATTAGATTAGATTAGATTAGATTCAACTTTATTGTCATTACACATGTACAAGTACAATGCAACAAAACACAGTTTGGCATCTAACCAGAAGTGCAATAAGCAACAAGTGCAAGATATATACTTTAAGCGTGTCCCTGTAGGAGTAAAGATATAATGAAATAAAAGAGTGATGACACAGAAAGATTTCATATTCCAGTACCACAGCATAACATCTGTTATAAATGAGCTGCAGATGTGTGCCTCACAAACTCTTTAAAGATGCTACACAGAGTTATATTTGAATAGATTTCAGACCCTTCCATTTTCCATTTTTCTCGTTTGTCTTCATTGTTGCAGCCTTCACATCAAAGATCAGGCCAACTCCCGGCAGACAGAGAGTTTGCAGGAAACCAAAAGTGAGTAAGAATTAACTACTTTATTCAGTGTCCATGTGACTTAATGATCCCTTTTTTAATGCTCATTATTTTAATCATTATTAATATTAAATGGTAATATCGAATGGTAAAATGCAGCATGTTAACATAACAGTTTAAGACACTGGACACAAAGTTTTCCTGTTTAAGTCAAATGGATGAAAATGCTAATTGATATTGATTTTATTGATATTATAAATACATGTTGCATTAATAATTCTCATACATCTTGTTAGAGAAGTAAAAATGTTTAAGCTCTTTTTCATTGTCCTGTACTACAATTACAGATTGAGAGGTCAGCGTCAGAACAGTCTTTACCAGCACTACTATGTCCAGCTGGATGCTTTTCAGAGGAGGAACAAGGAGGATGTCCCTCCTCCTCCCAGTCTTCCTCCAGATCCTAAGGAAAGAGAAATGGATGTGATGCTGCCATGTGAAGACCAAGATGCTCCTCCTATGGAGCCATACCAGCTGTGAGTGGCAAAATGGAAGATATTGAAACAATCAAAAGAGCCCATTTAAAAAAATCTAATCCTTTTAGTTTTAGTTTGTACATATCTGTCTTAAATTCTATTCAAAATAAAATAAATAATGATGAAGAATGTTAAAGCTAATCTACAGACCTTTTAACATCCGTCAATGGACAGCAGATGCAAAATAGTCATTTGACTAATTCTGGCCAATTTACATTTTGATGTTTGTCAATGGGCACACTTCATTTTAAATAAACTTTTTTAAATAAATAAATAAAATAAGCTGTATTGATTAAAGAAGAGGTTAAGCCAATGATTGAAGCCACTGAATGCTCAACCCTGGTATGAATAAGCTTGACATGCCTTTTAGCTACGGTTAGTGAATGAAAGCCTGCAAACGCTGTTCTTTGCAATAAAAGGTTAATTTATTATCCATCTTTTTTTTTGATTTGGTGAAACCTTTGCTTAACTTTAACGATGTGAGAGTAATGTCTCTGCATACTTTTCTATCAGTGTGGCTGCAGCTCGTAATGAGTACCTGCAGAGGAGACAGGAGGCCAACCACTACAAGCTGAGAGCAGAGAAACAGCTGGTAATATGAAGCTCAAAAGCCTCAACGTTAAAGTATGCATGTTACAGACTGCAGAGCTACAGAGCTCCGGTGGAGATGATTTAGAAATCTCTTTTTATTCATATAACTTTGTTGCTTTGTACATTTTAATTTTAATGTAAGATTAAAGTGACAGAATTCCCACCAGATTCATTCACTTACCTGTAACCACTGACCCTTCCTCTCTGAATGTTAGGGTTTGCGTCCTTGCACAGCTGAGTGCAACAGGAAGTTTGTTGCTCCGGAGCAGGAAGAGGGACCACCTGAACAAAAACACATGCTCCAGGACAAGAGACAGGAGGGACAGCAGGTGGGACTTCCAAGACACACGTCAGCCATTACAAAGGAGAAACAGCAGCTTACAGGAGCTCATCAGCTATAACAGGATAACCGAGAAAACTGGAGAATAAAAAACAAACAAACATTAAAAATGAATGTTGTGTGTAAGCAGGAGTATCTGCGTCAGCTGGATCACATTCGACAGCAGTATCACCAGGAGATGAGGCAGATGAGACAGAGAGCTGAAACAGAGGTACACACACTTTATTATCACAAAACACGGACCAGTTTAACAAGTTGCTTAATTAAAAAAATATTAAAAACAGAGAAAGATACTGACTGGTAAAAAGTCTATAGTAAAATCAGTCATATATTTAACTTAATCCTAAAACAAATAGTTCGCCAGGGACCCCAAAGGTGACATAATTAGGTCATTGTTTCTGGTTTTATTTAAAGGTGTAGCTACCACTTTGTGTACTAGCTAGTGCTTATTGACTTGGTTTGTGTTTCTCACCTTATGAAAGACAGCAGCCTGGTCATGATGACAGGTGTAGAACAACTTTTGTATCTTTAAAACATCTTTAGGATTATGAAAACAGATCCAGACCAGCTTACTGAAATGATGATCAAAATTAAAGCTAAAACAAAAAAATACACCCAATTTTTTTTCCTGTTAACCACAAGTTTGATGCTTTTAGAAGTGAAACCAAAATATTATTTGATCCACTGGTCCAGGTGATTTTTTTAATTTTCTGACATCCATGTCTTCATAAAGCTGAATGTCTTGAGGTAGTAAAAAAATTGTTATTACTGGGATCAGTTTGCTATCATCTGCACATGTGATGTGACTTTTCTGAATATATGTGAGCATGACAAAGCTAAATAAAAAAACAGCCAGTAACAGTAGCTCAGAGTAAAATTCATTAACACTGCATCTTGTTTCAGGCTCAGCCACAAAGCAAGCACATAACCTTTGTAGTGGACAAACCCAGATACCCAGAACCTTCCAAAGATGGTGAACAGCAGCAGAAAGCAGCTCATGCTCAGGTAAATGTTGGTATAATGATCATTTCTGTCAGTTTAGTTTTTATTTTATTTATTAGTTTATTTGACAGGGACAGTACATATTGATGAACATTATTGTAAATTTGTTAGTGTTAGCTATAGAGCTAATTTTCAGCTGTTGTTCCTGGGCAAGGTTTAAAACATGAATAAAAATTCATAAGTTTAGACAGTAATAAAAGTTAAGGCTACATATACACATAACACAGAATGTCACACTATATAATATTTACAGGGCGCATGGGCAGTTTTTCATGCAACTCAAAAACAGACAATTTGATCACGATGAAAATAAGTTATTTACACATGGATTAATGCCACCCTGGTCTTAGCTATCATCATAGCAGCTGAAGAAACAACCCTCAGTTGGCCAATTTGATATTTCCAACAAACTAAATTCATTGCAATTTAATATACAAATTTAAGGTCCTGCAATCAATCGTTGAGGTTTGTAATATTCAGTTCCTGTTATAACTGTCATGTGGAAATTTAAAGTACAATCTCAGAAAGCCACTGGGTGTCGTTGCAGAGCAGCAGAATTTCAAAAGTGAATCTCAGTTTGAAGCCCAGCAAACGGTTTTTCATCAGGAAGACTAGAGCATGGGCCTCTAGTCTTTAAATTCTTTTTTGATGTAAAAGTCTCTGGAGGAACAACTACAATTACTTTAAATAAGGTAAGACAGGTTTATTTGTAGAGCAAATTTAGATGTACAAGACAGTTTAAAGTGCTTCACATAAAACATTAAAAGCATTAAAGTTGGTACAAAGAAGGCATTAAAAAGTAGTTAAAGGGAGCAACAAATAGCAAAAACGACAATAAAATGACAATAAAATAATAAATGACATTATTTAAGAATAAGTACTCAAATGCACTAGCATTTAATACAAACATGTCCTACAGCATGCGTGTCTGGAACACAGACATGTGCTGAATGAATCGTCACACCATGATTTATGAGCATGACTATTATTTTATTATGTATTTTTTTTCTTTTTCCACTGTATTAAAAGAATAGAACGTAATAGAATGTAATAGAACTTCTCAAAGCAGAGCAAATGTTTTGCGATACAGTATTAATCATATAGAAGTTTTTCTTCTGTCTGTTTTGCTGCAGGACGTTGAAGAAGCTCTGAGACAGATCAGAGAAGAGGACAGAGGTCAGAGGAGAATCCTGCAGAGAAAACACAAGGACAAGGTAAACGTACGCCAGCCAGAAACTTAAAATAAACTTGACTTTAAATCTTATATTTAATTTTTTAAATTTTATTTAATATTTTGATGCTGAAATAATTCATACTCTTACTGCCTCTACTGGCATATTTTACATTTTCTTAAAGGCCTGAATTTTCCTCATGATGTAACAATTTTTATAATTACATTTTATTAAAGTAAAGTAAGTTTGATCATTTCTGAGGATGAAAATGAACTTATTCTTTTTTTTAATATATTTATTTTTTAAATTTGTCATGCTTACAGAAAGGAATCATGTTTGAGATCCGGTTAGACGATGAAGAGAAAAAAGGAGGCGAAAAAAAGGACAAGGTGAAAGATGGAAGACAAGGATGAAAAATCTGATCATTTCCATGACTACTCCTAGTCTTTTTCTTTTCTCACCCTCTGCTGAATTCACAAACAGGAAGCAAACTCTCTGAACAAGACTCTGAGCTTCTTGGAAGGGGAGGAGTTAAAGCTCAGGGATTGGTCAAAGGTGAGAAAAGGGTGGAGCCAAAGGACTCCTCAGACTCTGCTGGATGCACTTGCCAACATGGATGTTAACTCTGTCTACGTCGCAGCAGATGATGCTGAAGAAGGTCCAGTTAATATATTTATTGCATATTTTAAATTGTACACTGTAGTAACATGAGTAAATTCAGTAACTGCGATGATCATGCTCCTGCACCCTCCCACCCTCAGGAGAAGCAGCAGGTCGCAGGCAGTGGGTCGACGGCGCTCCCAACACCCTGCTGAACGCTCTGGCTCAGGCTGAGCTCACAACATCGACTCTGGACTCAGAGAGAGGAGGTCAGAGGTCACTCGTTGATCCCGTCACCGACCTTTCCAACAGTTAGACCTAAATAATATAAAGTTCAACCTGCTGGATGTGAACGCTTCAGATCAAGTATAGGAATGGACAAAGTAGCTGATAAG
This sequence comes from Melanotaenia duboulayi, assembly GCA_026261665.1. Lineage (NCBI taxonomy): Eukaryota > Metazoa > Chordata > Actinopteri > Atheriniformes > Melanotaeniidae > Melanotaenia > Melanotaenia duboulayi. The sequence continues at coordinate 6,157,074 of CM047986.1, forward strand.
ACTAAAATAACTGAAGTGCCTCTTCTCTCAGATTTAGGATCAGATGAAGACCAAACAGTGGACGTGGAGGAGAAAGAGGAGAGAAGGGATGAGGAAGAAGAGGAGGACTCCGATGTGGAGATGGATGAAGAGCGTCTGGAGCCGAGGTCTGATGATGATGACACGTAAGTTAACAGAACTTCTGTTCACTTCACTCTGTCGACAGTAGTTTGTCACCTCAAAATCCTTAAAGAAACTTGTTGAAGAAGTAAAACCAAAAAAAGCATTAAAGGAAAATGCGTATTATTTATCCTCAAGTCATGGTCCTGATACAGAGTAAAATTAACACTCAAAAATGAACAATCACACTAGATAATTACCTGTAAATTACTTCTGTTACTCATCGTGTCTCAGAAAGCTGTGTAAGTGCATTAATTCTGCTGCAGAAATGCCTTCAATTTAGCCTAAAAAGGTTTTAAAAAGCATTAAATTTGGTTTCTGTAAAGCGCTGTAATATTTGCTGGTGTTATTCATCCAGAGACGATTTTGTTTTCACACATTTTGTTTTACTTATGTTGAAGGAAAAAAACTGCAACAGGAGCAATATCATTTTTGTAAATTTTGAAAAGGGTTGGACCAAGTATAGATCACCGAAAAACATTGTTGGACATTTAAATGTCAAACTTATCCCCAAAATATTTACTGTTTCATTTCCTGCTTTTTATCAGGAACTTTGAGGAATCAGAGGACGAGTTGAGAGAGGCAGTGGCGGACTCCATGAGAAACCTCTTTGTCATGGAGGACTCAAGCTCAGATGAAAACCATGAGGAGGTGGCTGAAGAAAAGGAGGAGACGAAGCAAGGCGGTGGAGGGAGCTCTCCAGATCACCAAGTTCAGCCACAGCTTGGAGATTCTCATGAAGAAGTCATAGCAGGTACATCTAAATGTGAAGGGCAAGGCAGTCAGCCTGCTGGTCCAGGTGGTTCCCAGTCAAATAAAGACACAACTTTTAATAAGCATCAGGCTACCTGAGCGCTGACGAGTTGTTAATCTGAGTGAAGTTGACTAAAAGAAAGCAGTAAATTCAGATTCAACAAATGATCTGAAAATTGGATAACTACCTAAAAACATGGATAAGTAGCAAGAAGTTCAGTGTTTCCTTCAGTGTGTTGTTGTTTGTGCTCTCACGTCAGATTTAAAGAAATTACTCTGCTGTCATATCAAAAGCGTGAAACTCCAGTTCCTGCTGAATTTTTATTTTCTGTGGCAACATGAGCATGCGCATGAGCCACGTACTAAAAATATGAAACATCCTGTTTAGTTACAGGTTTTAACCCTCATCTTACTGTTATTATTGTATTGCTGCCTCAAATCTGTTAGTATTGTTAATAATAAATATATATATAAATTCACTACTTCAAAATAGACTCAATGCATTTTAGCACAACTCACTTTGAGTGTGGTGTCATATTAGTCGTAGTAGAAACAAACTCCTCAAAACGTTTCATGAAAGCCTGAGTCATGTTATCTCGTCAGTGCTGTCCAGCTAGGAAAACCAAGTTTCTAAATGACATCTTTGTCACTAAAAACCTATGGACATGATGAATATATCAATATATTTGTAGCAGCTCAATTGATTTAATCGTGTTACCTCTAAGCCCAGAATCACACATATGGGATGTCAGTGGTTTTGCTCATTATTCATATTTGGATGGACGTACTTCTAAGTAAAACTCAAGATCTGTTGCTTTGCTTTGCTAGTACAGCTTGTACAGGAAAGTTGAGATTAGTGTAACTTTTTCAAGTGTCTTTGGAGACAACAGTCAATCAAAATGCTTAACAAATATATCTGATCTCATAACTGATTTATGTTACAGTTCCAACCATCAGGCCTGCCCACAGTTCAGCATTAAAGCATCACATCCGTGTGGATCATGCCCAACACATATACAGGATTTTAGCATTTCAAGAAACACTACTTTAGTTTATATAAAAAATCTTCACCTAGTACCTTTAAAGTCTTTCTCACTGTCCAATTGACCATTTTTAAGGGTGTTGCTGTGCTTGAAAGATCTTCACACGTCATCCTTAAGGCAAAGCAAAAACATGATTAACTGCAAACAAATGACATCCAGTTGTGGAAGTCTGTGAATGTTTTTGTTTGTTTTTAACTTTTGACTGGTCAAAGAGATGTCAAAAGTGAACTACAGCTGACTTTTATTCTTGTACAATAGACCTAAAGAGTCAGTCACATTTACTATGTGTCATCTTCAGTGCAGGTCACGATCAACCAGACTGTAGTAGTTTACTGTCTGAGCTTTCAGCACACAAGTAATCCAAGACATGTTGCATGTTTGCATTTATTTCAGCACTTTTCAAATGAACAAACTCCAAACATCTTCTATATACAGATTTAAATAGCAGTAATGCCTCTTTAAAAATCAAACGTTATAGAATATTTTACATTTAATTATATTTTCATGCCTGGAACTCATCACAAACAGGAATGCAGAACATGTAAATAAAAAATATTTGGCCATTGCCTTTAGGTGCTACTTCAGTGTGCACACAAAGCAGTAAAAGAAAAGCCTTCATTTTACAAACTTCCCAACACCAAAAAAAAACTCTTCTCAAGCTCTTTCATGTCTCTTTCACAGTCCGTCAGTAAAAAGACACTAATAGTATAATCAAAATCAATTCAGTATCAACTTGATAGAAATCCCTTCTATGCCAACATTCTGTAACCTGGAATGAAACTTTAAGAGGAATATCTCTCTTCAACAATATTCAATGCTTTAAAGGATTGCACAAGAGTAGCTCAAAGTTTAATCTCCAGGTGCTGAGACGCTTTAAGTACAGCTTAGCTTAGCAAAAACACTGAAAGCAGAGAGAAACTACAAGGCTTTCTGCATCAAAGGAGGAAAATATGTGTCTGATTTACATAAAACATGCAATTAAAGAAAAAATAAACATAGGATTAGATGGCTGAAAAATCCCAAAACTCTATATCTCATCTAAAGTGCTTTAGTTGCTACCTGGATAAAAATAAAAATCAAACTGGAGAAGTGTGATGTGAAAACATCTGGTCCATGTGGAGAAATGACTTACTATTACTAACTTAAAGAGATGAAACTCAAATCTTAGATTACCAACATGTTTTCCATCGGTGGGCTCTGACAATGATTGGCACAATCCTGGTGTCTCTGCCACAGAGTAAACAGTTGTATGAGACACAAGGGTCTGTATTCATAGAAGCTCAGTTTACTCTGCTTTGAGCCTGCAATGAAACTCCAACAAAACAATAATATTTTTACCCAAAGCTCTTTGTTTGTAACTGCTGACTTCCCACTGGGAACATGTAATTAAATTCTAAGCTTCCTCAAATATGAAATATCTTTTCATTTGTTAAGTAAATACATATAAACTAGTTTAACAGTAAACACGATGAAATTTATATGTGCTGCAAGTCATCTTCCAGCTCAGCTGTCGATAACTGTCAAATTTACTAAATCGTGAAGGTCTGACACATGCAACTCGCTGGAAATATAATCTATGGGATCATTTTCTGCGCTCTAATTGAAGTAGATAATAGTTTTATCTTACTAAAGTCGCCTTTTTGGATCATTTTAACATTAGCTTAAACTTTTAACTGTAAACTAATGGTATAGCTGTGTGGCACAATTTAAATAAAAGAAAACAAGACAAACTAGTAGAGAAGAATACAGAGCTCCACTACAGCCGTCTGTTTTAAAAGATGTTATTTAGATCTGTGTCATCCTTCAGTGTATTCTTCCTTTAACTGTGCTCCACGTCTTTTCAAATTTCTTCAAATTAAGCCTGGTAATTTCCAGGTAATATGCTAACAGACAAATGACTGACTCTGAAACATGTCTATAACCTTCTGGTCCGTGGTGGATACCAAACTTCCTCTGGTCCTCCTCATCGAACTAAATTACCCATCAGAGACTCCATGGCAGCCAGGAAACAAGCATCAAACTCCTGGTCAGAGAAACGTCCAACAGATTCCCGAGCATTTTGTCTTATCTCCAGTCTAGCCGACGGGGACAGTGCCAGGATGGTTTCCATAGCAGCAGCATAGCTGTCCTCGCTGTCTGCCAGGAATCCTGTCTGCCTGCCCTCAAATGGCACCACGATGTCCAGCTTTGGACCTCCCGACTTGTGAGCAAGAACAATGGTGCCTGCAGCCATACACTCCACCACACCTGCAGAGAGCAACAGACCAGAGACAGAACCAGTTACTGCTGAAATCACTGTTGTGGAAAGCTTTTTCTGGATGAAATTAAGTGCAGAAGTATCTTATATCATCAGGTAATGAGTTTTACTTACAGTAAAACAGAACTTAGTGGAGTGTTTTCATAAACACGTGTGTTTCCTCACCTATGCCAAAGTGTTCATTCCACATGGTGTGCAGTCCGATAGTTGCATTTACCAGCTCCCTCTTCAACTCCTCAAAGGGAATGTTTAGTTTGAAGTCGACACGGTCAGAGATGCCCAGCTCCTGACAGAGTCCCCGCAGCATGAGGACCCTCTCCTCGTCTTCCTGGTGCCTGCACCCACCAATCAGCACCAGCCGCAATGACTCCCTCCCAGGCATCCCTTTCCTGTCCAGCAGGTTTCGAAACACCCTAATCTGCAGCTGGTGGTCCTTCTCTGGTCTGAACTGGCCCACTGACACAATGGAGTGACACTTAGTGTCCCCTCCTCCATTCCCCCCTTCCTCTTCACTCCCCAGCTCTCGCCCGAGCTCCTCCCAGCCCTCTTCCATCTCGTCGTCATCTTCCTCCTCCAGTGGGATGTCCAGGAAGGCCCTGACGTCGCAGGGCGGGTAGACGATGCTGGTGCGGCTCGGGGCTCGCCACAGAGCCAGGATGTGGCCCATAGTCCAGGTGGAGTTCACCATGATGACGTCGCTGCAGGAGCCGGCCAGGCCGTACAGCAGAGCGAAGCAGCAGTAGTACACAACTTTCAGTGCGCTCAGCACGGGGTTTCTGGAGATGAAATCAGCGTTGTTGAATCTGGAATCAGAAGAAGACAGAAGGTTTGGGTGGTTTCCTAGATTTACGCTAAACTGTCTTTCAGGCTTCTAAATAAGATGTTGCAACCCCAATCCTGTACAATAATACTACAAACAGCAGTACAATACATGTTTTCTAATCACAAGAAGGTGGAAATCACACAACCACAACTCAGTTCTAGCAAAGTTACGATGTTGTTTTATATGTAATTAAAGCAGAATGCAATAATTAGCTAATTTCACAAAACAATATTTCATTCACAATAGAACATAAAACACATAAGATGTTAAAAGTAAGACATTTTACTGTTTCATGTAAAATAAATAAAAATAATCTAGAATTTGCTTCGGTACTAGAGTAAGAAGTATAAAATCTTAATCAAAAGGTATAAAAGTGTGTCTGTGTGTACACTGTTACCTGGGGTTCCTCTCTCTGACCACAGACAGCATGTCGGTGCTGACGGTGGGATAATGAACGTAACTTGCTACCTTACAGCCTCCCAAGTAGCGGAAGATTGGAAGTGTGAAGGCATAGCCCATTGAGTCCACATACAGGTCAGGAACAAAGGATGTAAGTGCTTCCCACCCTAAAACGGGTCAGATCAAATCAAAATTTTTATGAAGCACTTTTCATACATAATAGCAGCATCAGTCATTTAATAATAATACTAATAATTTATACTTCATAAATTACAAGTGGGAAATTCTTTTTCTGCATGTAACCCATTCGAGTTGCACTAGGAACAAAAACAAACTCTTAAAGGCCAGTTTCTATAAAACAGAATATGAAGTTGAAACATGAATAGTAAAAAACATTTGGCTAGGCACTGCTAAAGTCATATTTATAGGATCTGTCCACACCGAGAGCCACCCCACCCCACCAACGCAGAGGGCATCACCACAGGAACCACCCAGCTCCGGGCAGACTAAACCCTCCCCAACCACCCAAGCAAGAGAAATAATCCTGCAGATTCAATTCAATAGTCTCTGCAGCCCTGAGGCTCTCAACCAGGCTGTTCCACAGATGTGGGTTATAGTCATGGAACAAAGCTTTGCCACAGGTGTTGGTTTTAATTTTGGGAACAATTAAAAGGCTTGAACAGGAGGACCTCAAGGTCTATGAAGGGCTCAAAAGCAGGTCAGATAAATAAGAAGGTCCAAGACAATTAGGAAATTTATATTTACTAAAAGAACCTTCAGAACACATGACACACATTTATTTTTAGTATAGAGTAAGAAGTGAAAACGCTCTATAACACAAAAAGGTATATTTGATATTTCCTGAAGCATCAAGACAGAATTTTGTGGTGGTCAGTGAACGTGCATGTCTTGCCATTTTTACAACATTGCTGTTGACAGTGACACCCCTGTCTTATTTACCTACACCAGCTTAAATGTCTTATACTCAGTTTAAGATTACAGATACCAGAGATACAATTTATTTGTAATGAACATCAAGTTTCTACTTTTATTTAATTTTTACTCCCTATTTCAAACTAAACTTTACGGCTTACTTTTATACTTTGTGTGCTATGATACTTTATGTATTGGTTCATGTATTAATCTACTCACTGAACTCCTGATCTTACCAAGAAACATGGAGCCGGTGCTCTGGCCCAGCAGGGTGAAGTGAGGGTAAGAACTGGCCTCCACTAACACACGGTGATGCAGGAAGATAAAAGTGACTGGTCGAGGCAGTGTGATTTTGAAGCGCTGTCGCGCTCCCTCCAGAATCTGGTCGCCCGTCACCCCTTGATCACCCGTGTAAACCACAAAGGAGACAGTTGGGTAGCTGAAATGAAGGGAGACAATTTGAATCAGTTTCAAATGTTTATCCACGTTTTGACCAGCCTGAATATTAACAGGTACACCTGTACTCTCAAAGAGCACTGTGTCATGTGCTTTAATGATTCATGTGATTTAAACCTCTGCCAATGGGACACAAAGGCAGCTGGGTCACTGAGACCGGGGAATAAACTAACTCTTGTTTGCTCACATTTTAACGTTATGTAAGCATGATAAAACAAATAAATTAAAAATCTGGCATGAAGACAGATCTTTGCCCCTCTGTAACATCCACAGTACACCACTAACATTTGTTTACAACATAGAGTGTAATTTTTTAAACCTCTCACAAATTTGTTTACATATTTTCTCCCGTTACTGGTGTCACAAAACGTGAAAATCATCTGCCTCTCTGTTCTGTTGAAGCTGAGCGAAACTGTTATTTTATGGATGCATTTTAGTCCCCCTTTAAATAATTGCATAGATTTAAAAAAAAAAAANGTGCATTTAGTCCCCCTTTAAATAATGGCAGAGATTAAAAAAAAAGAAGAAGAAAAAAAAAGCGTGTAACCGGTTCATGAGAGCCTTCAGGGAGCACCAGAGGACCCGCTCCCCGCCTCCTCCGGCGTTGCAGTACGGGTGAAAGAAAGCCACCGTCGGTCCGCCGTCCTGAGCCCGGCGGGACTTGCGGCGGCCCTGCAGCCACAAACGGAGCCCCAACAAGAGCAGGACCAGGACCAGAGTCAATATCAGACTGAGGTAGATGCAGGGCATTACAAGGGACCACATCAACCTGGGGAAAGGGAGACAAGGGGCCGTTAACCGAGGCGAAATAGCAAGACGCGGAACCGTAATTCCTGCCGTTACAAACAAAAGTATCTGTAACTTCAAGTTTGGAATTAGCCAATTAGCTGCTAATTAGCAGTGTCCGCACGCCTCAATACACATAATTTAGATTTATTTTTGCATCAGACTTGTTATATATTTGACTTTATCACCTAAGTGCAAAGCTCTCGAAGCTGTGGAAAGACATTTACCTCATTAAATCGCAGAAACACAGAGAGAAGTTGTGGTGATGATGATGTGCGTGTCCTGCCATTTTGACAACACTGCTATTGACGGGACTTCCTGTCAGCTGACCAGGCATTCATTCTGTGATTGGCTCGGCGTTTGTTTACCCACACCAGATCGACACGTGATTTCACAGCTTTAGTGTTTGAGGGTACATCCACAGACACTTACTTCATGTCCACAATTTTAAATAAAAGACTTGTTTGAAGATTAAGGTAAACTTAAAAAATAGCCCCCGCTCCCCCCTTTTAAAAAAAGAGTTTAAAAATGTTAACTTCTTCTACAAATACTGAGTTCATAGAGTGTCATTGTGCAATTATATATATTGTGATGTGTTTTGGATGTAAGGTTGTTCATATAAGTTTAATAAAGTAATGTTAAAGTAGTTGCATAATTTCATGTTTCACAATAGATCGTTTTCCACTTTCAACATGTTAGCTGTGCTTTGTTGATCAAATGCAATAAATCCTTCAAAAACCTATTATGTGTGTGTGTGTGTGTGTGTGTGAAGATTATTTATGCATCTGCACGAAACCGTCTTCAAATCTCAGGGTTTATGCTTCACGTTCCCTTCTGGTTTTTTATCTGTCTGTTTTAACTTAGTCTAATTTGTCCATTTTTTCTTTAGTAACTATTATATAATTTATTTATTATTATTTTTTATTAATTTATTTACTTAATTGTATTTTCTTTTATTCCAGTCTTTATATTATTTTTTTTTCCTTATTTTTTCTGTATTTATTTTATTTTTATATAATTGGAAATAAATTCAGGCTGTAACGGGTTAAGTTATCCTTATATGTAGTTTTGCATTGTTTTCTGTGTTTGAGTACTTAAGTGCTGCAGTTTCCAGTACAACAGGCTGTTTTTAAGCAAAATACTTAACAGGTTTTCTGTTTTTGTCCTTTAGATGTCAGTATTTGCATATTTCCCCCCTCTGAATCATATTATTTCATGACTTTTTAAATTTTATGTCCCATTTTGGATCACAGTTTATTTATGTTTTTTTTTAAGTTATGTGAGCTATCAGAACTTTAACTTTGCAAGAAACTAGATTATGTAGTTGTTTTTTATGTGAAATTCTAGCATCTTGATGGTAGTCTAGTAATTAAGATTACATTAGTGAAATTATGTATAATCGTAATCTTAAATTTTCACTGTAGCAGAAGTTACCATCTAAATAAAATGAAATTGGGTATGTTGTTTCTATTGCTAATATTCAAATTGAATCTGTAACCAGTTTACCTTACGGTGAGGCAGCAAAAATGCATTTTACCATCAGGGGAAACCTTTTGTGGGGGCTCTGAATGAGCTAAATTCCATTAAACATGTTGGGAAAGCTTCTGGAAATGAGAGAAGCATGCATTTGTGATTAATAAGAGTGCAAATCTTTAATGACTGATTAATGGACTCATTTGTCTTTAAAAAAGACTGGAAAGACGGTTTTCTGAGTAATATTGCTTCCTTACATTATGCAATTAGTTCTGTATCTGAACTACATGAACTAAATGTACATGATACATTTTATTTACAAATATAAATACTAATTTTATAATAGGTATTACAAGTGTAATACAACATAAACAGAAAACAACCAAAAATAGTCACTTATTTAAGATTATTAAGAAGAAGATTATTATCATAAAAAAAAGATATGTAAAATTATCTGGTCAAATTTCGCAGATCCACGTAAAATATCTAAAATTATGTTGCTGAATTTGCATTTTTTCAATTGGATTATGCAGTGAAGTTTGTCTAAGAGTACACTACAGACATGAATTGGCAAAAGTAACCCAGTATACTTTTAAAGGAGTCAGTTCTACATAAAGTAATCACATTACAAGCGGGACAGCAGCAGCTAGATGCTCGTCACTATCAGATCCACCTGTTGACCGATGAGCTCTTCTGAGCAACGGCCCCATAGCAACCGTCAACTCCGGTCGAATCTCTCATTCATGTTTTCCTCTCACAAAGCTTTGGTCCCTCTGAAGGTTTTCATGTTTTTTTCCCACCTTGTTATTCTTCATTCTTGCCATGGTGGACAAAAACGGATCTCATAAGTTCTCCTCACTTTGTGCTGAACTCTGCACCTGTTCTTAATTGGCACCAGGAGAAACGTTAGCCTAGCTAATTAGCACCTGCTCCGATACCTCAGATAACTACAAAAAAATACCTCAAAGTTGTGTCCAAAATTTTTATTTCATCAAGGAAATAATGCAAAGCAACATTAAAGAGACGCTTGTTAAAAAGTGTGCGCATTTTCTGACGTGGAAACAAAACCAACGAGCCGACAGTTAACAGTTTGACAGGTAAGGTCTGCTTTTATTTATTTATTAAACAAGATGCTACAAGCTAGCTAGTGGATGTACTTGCCATCATGCTATGATGGGGATCAGTGACAAATTTGGTCCCCCAAAATTTTGGCTGGTGCCCCTTGCATCGTGTCACAATCAATTCTTATACACTTACACATGGGCATTCAATACTATGAAAACAAATTACGGGATATGAATAAAAATACCACATAAATAAGGGTACTGGACAAAAATGAATTGATTTTGAAACCAGTGCATACATAATGCACAGTAGCTATTGCAGAAAGTTTTACAAAGAAAAATCTGGAGACTCTTGATTTATCACTATTTACAATTATTCCAATATTACAATCATCAAGCTGTCTGCATGATGATTGTAATAAAAGCTTCAACAACATCTCAACAAACTGTCTTCACAGCCTTACTCCTCTAGACTTTTTGATGCAAAGTCATCTTTAATGTCATCATATAACATATAGCATGGTTACTGCTTATGATAGAAAGATAGTAGGTTTAAATCAACTGGGGTTAAAGAAGCTTCTTTCAGGGGACACTGATGAAGCCTGTAGTCCTAATGCTGTGTGATTAAGCTGTGCCTAGGTAGAGGGGACAGGAGAAAATGATGCTGCGGGTGGTTGAAATATTTCAAAAGTTCATCTGAAGAGAGGAGGAGTATACGTGACTACTGGGAGATACACAGATATTTATGTAGTTATGTGGGGCTGTTATGGTATGAATTATTAGCAGTAATAAACTCTAACTGCACTGATTGAAACCGTAAACAGTGACATAATACACAGAAGGCTTACAACCCTATTACTTATTTTAACCCACATGGAACCAGGAAATAACATAGCCAGCAGGTTAAAAACCTCCTGAATAGGCCTGATGTAAATTTTGTAAAATATCCCAGATGAAATTAAGGTGAAAATAACATTGATATAAGACAACTTAGCAATGCATTGATTAAAAACAATGCAACTAGTCTGAAATAGGCTAGCAAGTCAACACTACTCCAACAATATAAATATAAATAGATTATTACTAATAACTAAAACTATTAATAAGAATTAATAAACTAATAATTAACTTTATCACACTGATCTTACTTTACCTCTGTCTTTCCTAATTTTTTTTTTTTTCCTGGTTGTTGGACCCTTTTAGAAATTTTAATCCTGTTGAGTATCAATCTGCTGGTGCTGGAGTCACGTTAGGTCAGATTAAAGAAAAGTCGCATCTTGACCCGCCCCTGACCCTTACACGGGACAGGTGAGAGGCAGCCAGGAACCCTGAAAAAAAGGCATCTCTATTATTTTAGAGATTATTGCTATAAGGTTATGTAATATGTTGAAATAGTAAGCACTGGTTTATAAAAG
>CM047986.1:6178704-6194715 GCA_026261665.1 Melanotaenia duboulayi
GTTGCTTGGATGTAGGAACGTTTTCCCGCCAGGTTTGATTTTTATAAAATCCAAAAGTTGACTATATTTGATGTACGCCAGCTTTATAAAAGAGGCCTCACATCGTGTGTTGCCAAACAATAATAGAGAAGCACTGATCTGTGGGGCAGGAAGTTGAGCAGAAGCAGGAAGTTTCAGGGTGGCAGAAGTGAGAACTGTGAGCAGTTTGCACCATCATACAGCATCAGGAGGTCTCATCGCTGAGGTTCCTTCTTTACTGCTCTGCTCATTACGCCTCCCAGACCGTCCAGAGCCTCCAGGATTCGATTCCTAGGATATTCAGTTTGTTCCCTTTATGCCTCAGTTTCAGGTTTCACTGCTGATTCAAAGGTCCCACCATGGCCAGCGCACAGATCTCCCCGGAGGACCTGGAGGACTTCAGAGAAGCTTTCTCCAAGATTGGTAAGAGAACAGCCAGTGTTGCTGAAATTTCCTCTCGTGGTTTATGATGGAGGAAGAAGCAGAGAGGAACTCCTTAAAGAGTAACTCTAGAAGCATGTTGAAAGTTCTAGGTTTTTAAAGCTGCACTTTAAAGACATAAAAACTTTCTTCACCGTGAGAGATGATCTGAGAAGCTGCATTTATGGATGAAAAGTTCAATTCAACGTTCTGTCCAATTTGTCCCTCAGATGTGAACANTGGATGAAAACTAAATTTCAATTTAGATTTTTATTTTTTTGAGTATCTGGAAAAAAACCTAAATTTCTCCAGCAAAGCATCGCCTTCTCACCGTTCAGCATGCCGTGCATTTATCAAACATCTTTCATATATAATATCACTGAGACTTTTTATTCATACATCGGCAGACGAACACGTTCACTTTGATTCAGATAAAAAAGTTTTGAGGTGTTTGCTGTAAAAATGCTACAGACCTGCCATTCAGTGACAAGTCTGTTAGGAGAGCCCAGCGTCTGATGTGTCCCCAGATGTTGACTCTTTGGAAATTCCAGGAAAGTGGTAGTTTCTGTCCCCTCTGACCTGTCCAATTTGTCCCTCAGATGTGAACAACCACGGATACATCAGCAAAGATGATCTCAACGACCTCTTCAAAGCCACCAACTTGGCTCTGCCGGGATACAGGGTCCGGGAAATCATCCAGGAGCTGACCTTGACCAACGACCAGCTCAGCTTTGATGACTTCACTCAGGTGACTTCATGATCACACAATTTTTTTTCTTCATCACTCACTTTCTGTTGAAACCTGAAACAAAGGAGCTGCTGAAGGTTTGTGAAGGAGCTTGAAAAGACTGTGGCTCTCATTTGTTTGAACCCACTTCCAGATTGTTCAGGGGCTGAAGAGCACAGAGGTGGCCAAGACCTTCAGGAAAGCGATCAATAAGAAGGAGGGAATCTGTAACGTGGCGGGAACTTCAGAGCAGTCCGGGACTCAGCACTCGTACTCCGGTAACTAGAACCATCATGTCTGAGTTGACATTTTATTTCGGCCAGAAATGTTTTCGTCATCTTGAAGACAAATCTGAAAATTTTGATCAACTTAATTTTATTTATTTTTTTTTAATATTAAAACCCATTTGTCATACCAGAGAGGTACTGAGTTATCTACAATGAAAAGGTGTAAATCCCAGTACAGGTATAAAAAATACCCTGCATGAATGAACTTCTGTTCTCTTATATAACAGCTGTGAAGATGATTTGATCATCAGCTGATCTGTTTTCAGACAGAGGAAGTCAATTATTTATTAGGAAGTTAAGCTGCTGTTTGATGAAAGATTTCTTCTGTCTGCAGAGGAGGAGAAGGTGGCCTTTGTGAACTGGATCAATAAAGCTCTGGAGAAAGATGCAGACTGTAAACACGTTCTTCCCATGAACCCCGACAACAATGACCTGTTCACCGCTATGGGAGATGGAATCGTCCTCTGGTACGTTCTGCTTTGAAAATAAACCACAGTTGTATTAAAACACCCTGCTCCACAGCAGATGTACAAACATGAAGTAAGTTTGAAAGGATAAAAAGAAACTTCTTTCTTGAAGCGTTTAATGAAATGTCTCCTCAGATCTGAACAGAAAAAGGAGGATTGAATTGAACACTTTAGCTTTCTATTTACTAAAAATATCAAATTTTAGACTTGTCAGCCTTCCGCTGCCACAGGTGATCAAAGGAAGCGTGTTGACGTGAAGGAAAGAGGTCACAGTTGAGCTGAGAAAAAAAAAATGCGTGAGCTTAGAAAAGCCAAGTTACAGAAATAGAACATCTGCTGTTGTTTCAGTCTCACTATGGATCAGATGGAGAGGTGAGAGCTGAAGTGTTTGACTCTGCGTGGTCTTGATTTGTCTCTCTTTAGTAAAATGATCAACCTTTCTGTTCCCGACACCATTGACGAGAGAACCATCAACAAGAAAAAGCTCACACCCTTCACCATCCAGGTGAGACGGGAAGTGATTCTACAGAATCAGACTTTGCTTCGGTGACATCACTAAATGCCCTCATGACGTGTCCTTGGGTCTAACAGGAGAACCTGAACTTGGCTCTGAACTCTGCGTCGGCCATCGGCTGCCACGTGGTGAACATCGGAGCTGAGGACCTGAAGGAGGGCAGGCAGCACCTGGTCCTGGGTCTGCTGTGGCAGGTCATCAAGATCGGACTGTTTGCCGACATCGAGCTCAGCAGGAATGAAGGTGTGTTGTTTTGGATCTGTGTGGACTTTTTTTTGGAGTTCCAGTTTAAAGTTAGAATTAGTTTTAGGCCAGACTAGGATTGTAGGGTAAGAGCTCCACCATCAGTACATCAGCTGAGTTTCCCCCCTGCATGAACAGTCTCTAAGACGAAAGAGGTTTCTCAGGTTTTCTCCAGTGTGAACATCAGCAGTTTCAGAAGTGTGTTTATTTGCATTCTAGCTGAGGGTTACATGCTCCAACACTAAAACTGTACAAAAATACAAATCACAGCTTGTAGGCTGTAAAGACTGAAAACAGGGTAACAGCTCAGTTCAGCTTTATTTGTACAGCACCAATTCACAACAATGTCACCTCAGGGGACTTTACACACAATCAACTCCAGCCAATCTGTTGTCATCCAGTCAGTATTCATACAAGTCGACTGATAATAAATGACAGTCTAGCTAAGGAACAGATTATTCTAACAGTAGGCCTGGATCTAACACGCTGAACAAAATCCACCTTCCTGCACCTCTGAACTTATTAGTTAGTGTAACTCTAAAGTTTACTAAAGGTTAACACGGCAGCCAGTTTATCCAGCGACACGTGGGAAACATATGACCCTGACAAGAATATGTTTGCTGCAAAAGAAGGACAAACCTAACGAACTGCAGTCATGAATTTTAATGTTTTTAGTGCATGCACAGATGGAGTGGAGACACATCACATCACAGAAAATCTCATCTAAAAAGTCCTCAGTTTTGCTAAAAACGATGCATGAAAATATTGAAAACGTAGGAGGCTGAGGAGATGAGGTTTGGATTTGGCATTTTTCAGACAGTTTTAATAAATTTTACAAATAATTTTGGGACCGTAATGTATCGTTTAGTATGATGATGAAGCAGATGTCTCCTTATGTCTAAACGACATGTTTTAAGCCAATTTTTTTTGTTTGTCTTTTTATTTATTGTTCTTAAATGATATTATCTGCGTTGAATCAAGAAGTTTTTCCACTTCAGTGATGTTATTAGTGAACTTCAGAGGAGCTGGATTGTGGATTTTCATACATTTAGACAGATTAAAGCTGGCTGTAGTTTTATATTGATTTTATATCCGGATCAATCCGGAGCCACAAGTAAGATGTGTGTGTATGTGTGTGTAGCTCTGATTGCTCTGCTGCGTGACGGAGAAAGTCTGGAGGATCTGATGAAACTTTCCCCCGAGGAGCTGCTGCTGCGTTGGGCCAATTATCACCTGGAGGAAGCCGGCTGCGGCAAGATCAACAACTTCAGCTCCGACATCAAGGTGATCACGAGCACGAGGCTGAAAATGATCCATCAGCTTAACTTGCTTTTTCTATAAATGTCAGATGTAGGGAAGCACATGAATCAGATCCATGAGCTGCATCATGAAAGCAGATCTTTGCTGCTAGTTGTATTTTAAAACGATAATTCCACATGCAGACACCCTCAGCATTCATCTATTTTCTTTGCTCAAATGAAGAAGTTTGGACTTTTTTTTAAATTGTTTTGTAAGAAAACTAAATTCAGATCACTTCAGCTTTATTTACATACAGTTTAATTATGATCCAGTTAAAAGAAATCTACATTAATTTGATTTATAATGAATCAATGCGTGAGATGAAACCTGCCTGGTGGAAGTTATGACTGCAGTCTGAGGTTGATTTTTATGTGATGAGTTAACTTGTGTAATCTGTGTTCCAGGACTCCAAAGCGTACTACAACATCCTGAACCACGTGTCTCCCAAAGGAGATGAAGAGGGAGTTCCCCCCATCGCCATCGACATGTCGGGAATCAGGGTGAGAAACTTGATTTATCTGCCAGCTGTTCTGAAGGAGAAGGTCTGGAAAATCCGGCATGTTTGAGGAATTGTTTTGACGTTATCATCATCTGTCTGCAGGAGAAAGAGGACCTGAAGAGGGCGGAGTGCATGCTGGACCAGGCCGACCGGCTCGGCTGCAGGCAGTTCGTCATGCCGGCTGATGTTGTCCGCGGCAACCCGAAGCTCAACCTGGCTTTTGTTGCCAATCTGTTCAACAAGTATCCGGCTCTGAAGAAACCGGAGAACCAGGACATCGACTGGAGCTCAATTGAAGGTGTGTTTAGTTCTCGTTGCATCTTCTCTGAGGTTATTTCAGGTCTCGCTGTTTATTCAATCTCTGACGTCTCTGCAGGGGAAACCAGGGAGGAGAGGACCTTCAGGAACTGGATGAACTCGCTGGGTGTCAACCCCCGTGTTAACCACCTTTACGCGTAAGAAAGATTTGAGCTTCTTCTATCGTCCTGATACCAGTGAGGACACATGGTTCATGTGTGTTTGTGTTACAGAGACATTGACGACGCCCTGGTGATCTTTCAGCTGTACGAGAAGATCAAAGTACCCGTAGACTGGGACAAAGTCAACAAGCCCCCATACTCTAAACTCGGTAGCAACATGAAGAAGGTACGCTCTTGAAGTAAAACAGCTGTTGGCTTACTCCCTCAGATCATCGCTGTTATCACGTCAGGAATTACCGGACCGATATTATCTGCTGTTCTCTGTTCCAGCTGGAGAACTGCAACTATGCAGTGGAGTTGGGCAAAAAAGAGGCCAAGTTCTCTCTGGTCGGCATCGCTGGTCAGGACCTGCACGCAGGGAATCGAACCCTCACCCTCGCTCTGCTGTGGCAGCTCATGAGGAGGTAACTGTTCTCATGCTCGTCTTTTAACATTGTGGTGGAAGTGGATTTAACAGCAGCAGGTCTGGAAAATGCTGCGCGGTCAAGATGATTTCTACCGGCGTTAAATCCGCGTCCTGCTGCAGGTGATCTAGAAGAATCTAGATCCAGATCTGTTTTAGGTATCAGTAGATAATACTGTTGTTCAACAAGAATCTCAGAACTGGTGTCATCATAGTTTGACCAGCTGAGTCAGACTGCCTTGATTACCTGATGGCTACTATAATTTCCCCTTTTTAACCCGGACTACATGCACATACATGTGTTTATATTAAAAACAAATAAATCGTATATAAATGTCAGAATGTTATTTTAGATTTTAGCACAGAACTTTTACTTGTAGAAGCTTTAAATTAATTTTTATATTACATTCATATAAGGGTCAAATTCACCATCTTATAAAACATGAAATCTTTGTACCGTTCTCAGATACACCCTGAACATCCTGGAGGACCTGGGTGATGGACAAAAAGTGACCGATGACACCATTGTGTCCTGGGTGAACGACACACTCAAACAGGCTGAAAAAGGCACCATCTCCAGCTTTAAGGTGACACACACACACACGTCAGCTTCCTGGTTTTATGTATAGTGCAGCTGTAGTTGATTACATCAGCTTTTCTACACAGACTAACTCCTCTTACGTAAGTCTGAACAGAGAAGTTGAGTGGCTGAGATCATGATACAGTCTAGCTTCAGAAGGAAATGACTCGTTTTGATGACATAGTGACATTTATTATGCACGGTTCTGAAGCTGTGAGGATACAGCTGTGTTTTACTTTACATACCGCGTTACACGCTAGCAAGCGCATATCAACACACCGACTGTTTTGAATGTGCTGTTACACAATCAATACATTAATGAAGAAATGGCCCTCGTATACGTTTTTATAAACAGAATAAAGGTTTCACATACCAGACACTGATTCAGAGAATCCAGCAGCTCAGTAGAGTCATTCAGAATAAAACAGTCAAGATATAAACATCCCAAGTCTTGCAGATTTTCAGCTGGACCTAGTCTAATGTGGTCTGGGTCAGTGGATTGATCCTTTTTGTACATCACAGATAAGAAGCTAACTTCATCAACGCCATTTCTTCCATCCATGCTCATAGACAGTTAAAGCTTAACGGCCGGATGTTATTTCCCTTAGTTAACCGACAGTATATCATTTCAAAATGGACGTGGTCGCGTGCTCACAATTCTCCTGTGTGTGCAAAGACAGACGTGCACGCTCACATAGGTGAGCGCACACCCACCAGTGGACAGACAGAGCACGTATCCAAAAATGTCCGGTAACCAGACTTATGCTTTCCCTCCACCCTGCCAACAAAACTGAGGTAGCGACGTTTATAGCTACAGTATTCACCACCGTCTCTGCTCCGTCGTATCTAATGAGCTGATAACGGCAGCTGGATCCCGACTACGCCGACCCGCTCAGCATGACAATAGTCCACATTAGCGCACACATTAAGTTATTAAATTGTCTCTCTTTTTTTTGCCACAAAAGCTCTGCTGGTGCCAGAACACGTTAAGCCCTCATTAACCGCTGCTGATTTTAACAGTTACAGTTTATTAA
The DNA here is from genome assembly GCA_026261665.1 of Melanotaenia duboulayi. NCBI lineage: Eukaryota > Metazoa > Chordata > Actinopteri > Atheriniformes > Melanotaeniidae > Melanotaenia > Melanotaenia duboulayi. Next base: position 6,185,675 of record CM047986.1, read on the forward strand.
AGCTTTTCTCCATTCCTAACGGGTTCAGTGTATTTCAAACCTTTTCAGACATGTTTTGGTGTGTGTGTTTGTAGGATATGTCCATCAGCAGCAGTATGCCAGTTCTGGACCTGATTGATGCCATCCAGCCTGGATCCATCAGATATGACCTGCTGAAGGCAGAGGACCTGACAGAGGAAGAAAAACTCAACAATGCAAAGTACGTTCAGATTTTAGTCCTCTAGTTTATCTGGAGCGACGCTTTCATGCTAACAAAGCGTAAAACGTTTCTGAGTCGAGCCCGTCGGTGCTGCTTTGAGAGTTATTTGTCGTGTCTGTTCAGGTACGCCATCTCCATGGCCAGAAAGATCGGAGCCCGGGTGTATGCGCTGCCGGAGGACCTGGTGGAGGTCAAACCGAAGATGGTAATGACTGTGTTCGCCTGCCTCATGGCACGAGGCATGAAGAGAGTCTAAAGGCCACCACAACCTCCCATCAATCACCCAAAACAAGCCGATGAACCGGTTAATAGTTGAGAAAATGAGGGAAGCAGTATTTTATACAGAGAATCAGCTGTACAAGTTTTTCTAAACGCTGATGCAGTGATGTCTGTTACTTTTCTCTTACATATACTTTTATAAAAAATGAAGCTTTAACCACTGACACATCCTGGAGATTAGTTCAACAAAATGTTAGAGGCAGAAATGGACATTTCTGTATATAATTTGACAGATTAAACTATCAAAAAAGTAGCTGTTATTTACACAGCAACTGATCAACATCTGGTTTTAATTTTCAGTCTATGGTTTTATTCATTCGACTGGAGGTCAACGTACAGGCACATTACAGTCTATTTGTTGCTGTAATAACATGTGACTTGTTTGGTCAGTGTCCAGCCCCATGTCAGCTTTTTAAAGATGATCAAATTCTAACTGTGGCTTTTTTAACTTGGGACAGCCATTATTCTTTACTATTGTTTTTGCTGCATTTTCCTTTAAACATGAAGCATTCACCTGTTGCAGTATTACAGGTTAATCATAAAGGATTTCCTCAGTTTGTAAAGTTGAAAATGTTCTCTTTACATGTGTCTCTGGTACAGGTTGAGAAATTCAGGTAAAAATTACATGACAAGAAATAAACATGTTTTTGTATTAAGATACTGGTGTTGTGTGATTATGATGCTGGGAAGAGATCATCTGTGGTTCAGCTTCCAGTAGTGGTGAGCAGATTGCCATCACTGCAGCGACAAGCGTGCGCTGCTTTTCTCCAACATCCCATTCTTCATCAAATGAGTTCAGTATGACGTTGGCCCACCCTCTGCAGCTATAACAGCTTCAGCTCTTCTGGTAAGGCTTTCCACAAGGTTTAGGAGTGTGTTTATAGGATTTTTTGATCATTCCTCCAGAAGCACATTTGTGACGTCAGACACGGACGTTGGACGAGAAGACCTAGCTCTCAGCCAGTGTTCTGTCAGGTTGAAGTCAGGACTCTGTGCAGGCCGTTCAAGTTCATCCACACCAAACTTGCTCATCCATGTCTTTATGGACCTAGCATGTTTGAACAGGAGGGGTCTTAAACTGTTCCCACATAGTTGGGAGCATAGAATTGTCCAAAATCTCTTGGTATGATGAAGCATTCCTGTCACTGGAACTAAGGGGCCAACCACAGCTCCTGAAACCAGCCCCAAACCATAATACCCCTCCACCAAACTTTACACAATGCAGTCAGACCTGTACCTCCTGCCAACTGCCATACCCAGACTCTTCCATCAGATCTACACAGGGAGCGGGATCTGTCACTCCAGAGAACACGTCTCCGCTGATCCAGAGTCCAGTGGCGGCGTTCTCTACACCACTGCATCCGACGCTTTGCATTTCTCTTGGGTGAATACTTTTGGCAATATAGCGTAAAACTGCACTGAAACTCGTATAAATCCTGACACAACTACCTCAGTGACTGAACATCTTCCATCTCTACTCCCATCCCACACAATGTGAACACAGCCTCTGGTGTGCAGCACATAAGATGTCCTCTTAGTGAACATTGTGCTACATTCAGCTCATGTTTTGATGAAGTAAAGATATTTCTGGTAAAATGTTTCTCTAAAGTAACTGATGAAAGCAGGATGAGGTGGCTACTGTTGCTTCTTGACAGAAGCCAGGCAGTTTACACTGAACTACACCAAACAAGATGCCTGCAGCATCATAAACGTATGAAAGGATTTAATACAAAACAAATTACTTAAAGCAAATTTCAACATAATCTGCAACATTTTAAATTGTCTTAAAACGACTCTGGTGCAGATTACGCAACTAGTAACTTACCATGGCTACGTCCGTGTTGTAAACGATGATATTGAATAGGTGGAAGCTCCGGAGTTTTGTCTCCATAGATGCCAGATACAGTATGTGGACAACACTCACAAGAAAATGACTGAAAATACAAAAATACAACCCAAAAGACCCAATTACACAATCTGTTTAATTAAAACTTTCAAGGTTTAACCTCCATAAGGAGGAAGGGTGGGAAAAACAAATGCTGAATTACTGTTTTACTTTTGTTAGAGAAAATAGTGAAGTTGAGAGACTGAGCTGCAGAAGGTGAGCAGTGAGTCAGAGGGCTTAAAGTCTGAGGAGAAAAAAAAAATCACTACATATTTACATTTCCTCTCAGAGTCCACTTTCTGTTCTAATGAACAAAAACTTGAATATTGCAGTGAGACCTTCCGGCTGCTTTTCATGGGAGATGCTTACTGAGAAGTCGTCCTGGCTGCTCAGTGTTTTTTTGCAGGTCCTTATTTAGCAGGTCTGGCCTCAGTAGGGTTTTCTCCAGTGTCCAGAGTCTTGAGGAGGCGGAAGAGGCCGGCGGCTTCACGGATGCGGCTGAACTCGATGCAGAAGGCCTGAACCTCGATGAAGAGGTCCTGAACGTTGATGATCTTGTTACGGATCAGCGACTGAAGGAAGACACAGACCAAGCGGACCAGTCGATTCTGGAAAATAAAAAAAGTTTTATGGCTGAATTTGTTCCTGGGGTTTGATGTGAATGTGTCTGTTCTGGCTTCCTTTTTAATAATAATCATAATCACAGTTATAACACCATCTAATGCATTTCTTATCATTTTATGAATAGTTATGTTGCTCTGTACCTGCATGTACTTGTCTTTGATTTGCTCACATGTTGAGATGCAGTTGGAGATGTAGAGGTGGATGAATTCAGGAGGCAGGTCCACAGCTGTGGTCAACCTGAGTGATGGAGGAGAAACAAAGAATAAAGGTGAGTTAAAAGACAAGGATGTAACTGCAGCTTAAGTGTTATCGACTTCCACAGAAAGCTCCCCTCACGACATAAAAAACATACATGGTAAAAGTTAAAGATGCAGAGGTGAAGAAGTGGGGGATAAAACGTGAGTTTCCTGCTACAAGGCTCTCATGACCTGAACGACTTTTACTCTGCAGAATCCGTAAGGGCTGAAATTAGCATTGCAGACCACAGTGGTGCTGTTTTACGTAGTCTTTGATTTTGGGCCCAAAACACCAACAACATCAACAGTTCGGACTTGTAAAAGCAGCAACCATGTGATATCTTAATTTGCGTCCTTGTTAGGATACAGAGCAGTTCATATTTAGAGGTTATCTCATGCATTAATGCTCCACTTCAAGTTAAAATTTATTTCACTGAACAGAAGCTGGAATTTATTAGATTAAATAGCAATATTTGTCAGATTTTTTAACAATTCAGGTCTACAGCACACTGACATTAATGAAAGATATAGATGCAACATGAGCACATGATTAAATTCAGTCCAACTCTTCCTCCATCAGTTTATTAATATTAAAGTCAGAGCTGAAAGAGGGACGGTGGATTTTATTCAGCAGCTTAAACGTGACAGTCTGAGTTACTGTGGGCTGCTTCATTACTGCAGTCATGTAAAAACGGTACACAGAAATGGTGAGAGGTGCAGCATCAAAACACTAAAATGGCTTTAAGCCCTTCACTCACCTGTTGACGACCTCCATGGAGTGCAGCGACATGTCCATGTTGACCAGCACGGAGAAATACTCTGTGATCTGGCTGCTCTGCATCAGCTTCAGCAGCATCTCGATGGCCACCAGCGGGTTGTTCTCCACCAGGTCGGGCAGCTTCGCCGGCGACAGGCCGATGTGATAAACAAGCTTTGGGTCCTTCTCCAGCTCAGCCAGCAGCTAATGAGACAGAATACACACTTATAGAGACAAACTGGCTTGAGTTATAAATTATTCTCCCTGTTCAGCAGCAGTGAAAACAGACATGTTGGAAACAGCTGCACTGATAAGCTGACTCATGAAAATGTGGGACATCTAAATTAAAAGACATCCAATGTCTTTTCTAAAAAAGGAAGAAAAAGTTGTTAGTTTTAACCTTATGAGTGTGAAGATTTCATGCTTTTCTTTGCAACATGTGATGGATTAGTATGTTTATTTTTTTATGTGGTAAAAAAGGGACATTTAATTTTGCTGTTGTGTATCTTCTGCTTTGGTTTTTTTTTATTTTAATTTGGTATTAACAGACTAAACAGAGTAATGTGCTTAAAGTTGAACAGGAACTGAAATTACAGCACACTGTTTAATCAGCTGTTGGCAGCGTTGCTGGTTGACACTAAAAGAAAGAAATTCAGAGTCAGAGGTCAAGACGTGATGCAGCGTCAACCCACCTGCGACTGCTGCTGGGCGGACAGCGGGCTCTTGAAGGCCTTTGACATGATTCGTTTGATCTCCAGACCGGTGCTGTTCTTCACACACATGGAGCGATCCCATTGGATGCTGTGATCAGGCTCAGTGGGGTTCAGCCACGCCAGCTCGTCCTCACAAACGTGCAGAGGAGGCGGAGGCCGGATGAACTCAGGGCGAAAGTGACCTGAGGGCAAAACGAAGCGGAAGGATCTTTGTGTTGAGTGATTATCCAGCAAAGTCCTGTTCTCCATCATGGTTACCAACAACAACTCAAGGATGTCCTCATATTCACAGAGTCAGCATCATCAGTCAGGATGTGAACAGCAATGAATTTTAATCACAGGACCCGGCTCGGCGGACGTTAAGACATCCAGCATTTACCTCCCTGGTCACTTTTTGTTGTTCATTTAAGAAAAAAGAAATGATCAGAAAAAGGTTTTATTACACATCTTGTGTTGACGTCTAACCTGGATGGAGCAGTTTCTTATATCAAGGTTTTCTAATGAATTTATTTTAAAAAAACAAAGATTAAAAACTGGTGGCTGCGCCGGTCACAAAGGGACACCAAAAACAAAACACCCTGTAAACACTTACTCTCTAGTGGGGGGCGTGGCCCTGTGACCAGGGACTCGATGATCTGATTGGCTACAGAACTGTCGAATCCTGAGTTGGAAGAGTCCGGATCAGGGTCGTTCAGGATGCTGGGGAAGCTGGCTTTACTCTGAGTGGGCAGCTCCGACTGACGTTCTGCAAGATGAAGAAAAAACAAAGAAATAATAAATAAATAAAATAAGCAGGAAAAACAAAATACTTCATGTTAGGAGGTAAATATATCCAAACTGATGTGTACCGCCTAAATTATTAAAAAAAAACAAATGTATGCTTACACTGAACGATCAATTACTAAGCACAGACTTATTAAAATAAGTTTTATAAAGAACAACTTTACAATTAGTTTTAATTTTATTTAGCCAATCTTTCACCAGGAAAAGGAGCAAGGCCAACAAGTCCGCAAACAATAAAAAAGAAAACAAAGGAAATTCAACTAGTATAAACATAAACTAAACGCAGTGACAGCTCAGTGATTTCATCTCCAGGTCTTTCAATACAGATTTAAAATGATTAAGAGAGACGCTGTCTAATAAAAGGATTTGTTTTAAATCTTTCCATTATATAAACACACCACTGATCGGATCACTTGGTCTAGACTCTAGAGTACATGTAAAGATGTCAGCTGGAATCTCTGATCAGATAGATTTCAATCAGATAGATGAAATATTTATCCACGGAAACATAGCTATTGTGTATAAATCCAGAGAGCCAGTCCAGTTCTGATGGAGATACACAAACAGGTAGGTTGGAGGCAGACCAAGAAGGCTTTGGAAATGAATCTGTACCACTGTGTACGCTGATGGGTTGCCAGATCAGGTCTGAGGTTTGCAGTTGAAATGAAAGATTATGCCAACAACATAAAGAGAATCATAGAAAATTTCATCTGTACACTGGGCGAAATTATTCAATAAAAAAAAAAAGATACTTTTGTTACGTTCAAATCTGAAATTCTTCTCTAGAGGAAAAACAGTAAACTGTTTTATTATTTAATTTGCTAATATTACTAGCATTCAACAGAAGACAGTGTAACACTCCCTCTGTCATTTATAACCTCTAACACGATCTAGAAGAGAAAGAGAAAGAAAAGGAGAGACATGGAAAAATGTTTTCCAACTTTATCCCAGAACCAACGGCAAACATCTATAAACAAGAGCAGAGTGAAAGTTGACCTTTGTAATAATTCTGTCCACCCACCACCCAGGAGTCAACCAGGGCCCATATTCATGACGGTTCTATGAATCCTGTCAGAGGGATCCAAGCTTAACTGAAAAGCTTCAAGCTATCAAAGAAAAGCCATATCTGGCTTCTGACCACTTTCTTTTATAGGTTATAATTGGTTGCCACACAGAATTCCTTCAGATTGATCTGATCATGCTGATGTTCACATTTACTCAGATTTTAACAGAATCCGATTCTGTGGGTGTCTACTGACCTGCCAAGGCTAGTTGAAGCCCACTGATATCTATAGATTGGGGCATGTTGCCAACATCCATGCAGGACACCTGTCTGGGTGTCTTCTTGAAGAGATCTCTGGGTGGTGCCAACATCAGCTGGGATAGGAAGAATTTCTCAGGCTGGGTGATGGGAGGCAGGAATCCTGGACACAAAGCAGACAGATAGGAGGGCATAAAGAAAGAGGAAATCATAGAGAAAGTTAGACCAAATCCTCAATGTAGGAGAAACTTTCTCTGCTTTAGTTTCTTAGGATAAGACACTAAAATATTATATATTTTTAAAAATATATTATTTACTTCATTTTCCATCAAGATTTGAGGCAACTTGTAGTATAAACTCCTTTTTACTGTGTTGTGCTGCTAAGTTATTCAAAAATGTTGAGCATCACTGTTAAGTGGTAACATCCACACAGACCTACCGGATAGGACTTTCTCTTGTTCTTCTCCAGCAGGTGCGGGATTCAGAAGGTGGGCAAACACGGCGGCAAACGGGTTGGCAGCCAGCGGCTCGGTCCTGTACATCTCCCAGAGCAGGTAGAGGGCGGTGAGCCGCTGCGGGGAGCTGGGCAGCAGGTCCGGCTGCTGGAGGAGCATGACCAGCACCGAGCCTACCCTAAAGTGTTCGGCTTTCCCAAAGTAATGATGGAAGTGAGTGGAGAGGCTCTCGAAGGTGTTTGTGCAGGCCTCTTCCGAGATGATGCTCAGTAGGTTGGATAGTTCCTTGGGAGCGAGGGTCATGGTTTCCACATTCAGATTTGTTTAGCTTAAATGAAGTCCGTAGCTGTTTTGAAAACAGCGCAAGTTTCCGTCAATACATAAAATCTACTATGCCATTGACATACTGCGTTAATTCATCTTTGAAGAACAAACCCGAAAAACTACCGATTGAATGTCGTCGCTAGTGTGAAATCCTGGAGCTCGCAACGAATTAGCTTAGCTAACATCCAACGCTAACTGACTAAAAGCGGCAAAGTCATTGCAAAACTCACCCCTCCGCATAAAAGGCCCACAAACATTGATTCAGTGACTATAAATCAATCTTTGAAAATACCGCTTATCCAAACTGAATGAAATATCCGAGTCCATCAAAAGATTTTGACTGTTTGACAGAGGGCTTGACATAGTACTTTAGCCGTTTAAATTTCAGATTTGACCCTTTCAAAAGATGTGCATCATGGGTAATATAGTTCCGTAAAGTCGAGTTTTACTTCCGTTTAAAACAGGAAGTTTTTTTTTTTTTTGCATTATGTTAGAGAGATGAGTTTTGAGGAATCTGTATCATAAACTTATAACCTTGAAGTTATAACTGAACAGTTGTAGTCATAAACATAATGTTTATGTTTTTTTAACGTTATTAAACATAATGACCATCCTAAACAAAGGCTCACTGCTTTAGTTGTTTGTTGAAACCAAAATTCGACAGATTGAGCTTACAAAATTATATGGACTTGTAACATACAAGTTGCTTTTATGTTTGCCCTAAACAAAACCAAACGATCAATCAATCAATCAATCAATAAATAAATAAATTAAAATGTTTAAAAAATATACATAGGGAACACAGAAGACATTTAGATGAAAATAAAATATTCCAGCAGAAACAATTTACAGGGTGACATGTTCTCCACTAATTTCAAAGACCTAACAAATAAAATAGTTTCTCTCTCTCACACACACACACACACTCTCTCTCTCGCAATAAATCAAATTTGGTTTAGATTGGAAAAATCTAGGCTTATTGCCGCAAAGATTTGTATATTACGTTGCGATCCTTCGAAACCTCGCTGGATTTCCTGGGTGGCGTAGATGGCCAGCAGTGATTTGACCTCCTCGTCGGTCCATTTATCGCTGGTTTGGTCCATTTTCTGTTGTTGACTACAGTTGAGGGCAACAAAATTTTAAAAATGCCGGGTTCACGAGAAGCGGATGTAAATAAGCAGGACTCCAGGAAGGGGCGTAGCAGCGGATGACCACACACCTACGTCATGAGGGTTCCTATAGAACCCCGCTTAGACCCTGCCTCAGAGCAGGAGCTAAAATGGTTATAGGAACTGGGGGCATTGGTCCCTAGTTTCTATATGTCGGAATGCGCGAAAAAACGGCCTGGTTCCCGAAAAGGTTATAGGAACTGCAAAAGGTTCCTACAGTCGGAAAGGGCCTAATGTCTATGGTTTCAGTAGTTTAGCAAGCAAAGTAGTATATTTACCCATAAGGCATTGCAATTAGGGCTGGGCAATAGAGCAAATTGTGGTGTTGATCTTTTTTTTTTTTTTTTATTCAAGTT
>CM047986.1:6205353-6216162 GCA_026261665.1 Melanotaenia duboulayi
GGATGAATGGGATGATAAGAGAACAGGTGAGGTGGTACACCTGGGAATTCATGTAAGAAGGGCTTACTGGCTGCATATGCAGCAAGTACAGGATTTGGACTGAAAAGGTACCGATCTGGATGATACTTTCATGTGCAGATAAGAACATCACTTTCCTCAACAAGATTGTGATGTTTGGTTGCTCTCTGATTAACACGAGTCCCAGTTGTTCTGCTAAACATCCAGTCACAGCATTCTGCTGCTTTACTGCTTAGAGGTTTCAGAGTGGAAATGTCATCAGTTCCAGTAAAGTTTTTAGTATCTTTTATTGTTCTTGTAATAAATAAATTTATTTACACATTTTTAGCTTTGCTTTTTATATTTTTACTGCTCTTTTTGCTTAAATAATTAAATAAATAATTTAATCCTGTATATTTAGACATCTGTATTTTTCCTTTTATAATGCCCAGAATATAGTACATATATTTTGGGCATATAATATTGGTGATATGGTGAAATGATGAAAACTTGCACATCTATGATAGAAAAATACTTAATATGTTACTAGCTGCAAGCAGGGCAGACAAAGCCCTGGTGCGCATTCTCTATACAAAAAACACAAACAAACAAACAAAAAAATCAAGTAGACTTTAACAAAGTTAAGTCAAACACACCCGAACACTGAGTTCCAGTCGTAGCTTGATTCACGTGTATGACAGATACATCCCATTATCACAGGATGGAGCACAGCCAGGAGCAAGATGGACAGATGTAAAGTGAGAATGTGTTTGTGTGTTTCAGACCTTACCAGGTGCTAGGTATGCATATGTTACCTGGGAAAGTGGAGGGTGGGGAGGGCGTTGGCACGGCGATGGGAATGCCCACACTACCACTGCCGCTGTTCTCTCTGCTGCTGCTTCGACTGCTGCTGCTGGGATGGCTGCCTCCACTGCTACCACTACACACACACACACACAAAGCCAGATATTAATGTCCTCGATAAAGGTGCATTCAATGTTGAACCCAGTTCCAAAATGGCCAAAGTATTCAGCTCTGTGATTTACAAACCTTCAAATAATTTCCCTCATGTTCTCATGTTGTTTGATTCCTGCAGATGCAGCTCAGTCATTCAGTAAGGAGCAAATATGTTTTCTCTAGTAGCAAAGGAAAAATGAGTCAGGTCACTGACTCATTTTAAAGTATGTGCTGAAAGCCCAGCAACCTCTCAGCATGGCAGAATGTCCTTATTCAACTGTGACAGTCTTTCTGTTTGTCTGGTGTTTCTGGTGTCCTTAATCACATTCAAAACAAATTAATGTGTTACACACATGACTAGAAGAAGTAAGACATTTTATTATGTGTAATATAAGTGTATAAAAAAAGAATAATCTTATGAATGTTGTTGCTGAAGTACAGGTGAACACACACGGCCAACAGCAGACCTACATTAGTGTGAATATAAACACCAGTTTGTAAAGGACATATCGTGTAAACCTGCTATTTTGAGTGACTGGGACACAGCTCTGCACGCAACTATGCAATTTTGGCTACTCTGACAAAACAGATAATAAAGCCTTTAAACACCCTTGCAAAACAGCTCAAGCTCTACCGTGCAAAAAACTGAGACCAGAGCTTTCAGTGAGTAGAAGACATCTTGTATTCAACACTTCTACATGCATAAATCACTGATTTTTAAATGAAAGGGAACATTACAAAAGAAACTTAAAAAATACCAGAAAAAGTCATTTTAGCTATTTATTGGTACATGTCTTAAAGCTTGCCTTAAAAATATCTTTAAAAAGAGACTCAATCAGATTTAACCTTCACAGTTCTAAACCCTCCCTCCAGCCTAGAAAGTTATTAATGGCATTGATGGGAATCAGTCAGAGGAAGCAACCATCTTCTGCAAGAAAAAACTGGGGTGCTGATCTGTTAAGAAGCATCACAGCTGGCCAACGTGGAACTGGATTCAACATCTTTTTCTCTGAATTCTCTTTTTTCTAAATAAAATCATACGCAACACGATACTGACAGAAACAGATAACATCCAGACAGGAGGGAAGGCCACAGCTTACTGAAGAAGAGACAACGTAAATAAAAGGAATGCCTGTAGAGAAACAACACAGCGAACGGCAGCATCAAGTCTGGTTAATGTCAGCAAAGAAACAATGAAAGGCAGAAAAATGCATGTCATTGGAAGCTCCAAATAATGAATTAAAGTAACGTTAAAAAGCATGAATGATAGAGACAGAGAATGAGCATTCAGACTGAATATCAGAAAAGTGTCTCATATAACAGCCTTTAAAATCTGACTCTGCTTGTAAAGTTAATTTCTTATCATTTTATAGACAGTTTCATTGTTCTTATGAAGTCGGCTAAACTAAAAAAGTAAGAGCTTAATAATTAAATGTTGCACTAAATGAATGCACATAGCTTAGCATCATGAGTCCTCTGTGTTCTCTCAGCACAGAAACTGCTGCTACTTTTTCAGAAAACAGAACATTTCTAAATTAACAAATTTGACCAAAAGATGAGTGGATGGAATATTTTGGAAATGATAAACTAGTAATAATGTTCACATATTTGAACCCACATCAATTTTTTTTTTTAAATCAAGCAGAATTAAATAAATCCCACTGAATACCAGCTCACTAGAAGCACAGAGGAAACACTGGACAGCAGAAGCCGAAGCAGAGGCCAATTCAAGTTAAACAATGAAGACTGGAGTAAGGTAATAACTCATGAGCAAAGATTTTGAGTGAAAAAAGAAACACCGAAATTAATTTGCTTTGCTGACTTTTAAACAAGTCATGGAAGCCATTTGTTTTCTAGGTCAAAACCTGTGTCATGAAATACACTTTGATGATGAATGTCCAAGTGTTAAATGTAGGGCCAGTAAATCAACTACTGGCATCTGTAAAGTTTTTTGATAAACATTTTTTTTCACTTATATTTGTTTAATTGGTTTTTAATTTACATAAAAACCAAACGGATCTGTTGCCTTATATAAAGAAATGAGCCTCCAGCAGATCCCAAAATTTTGCTCATGTTCAGAGAAACTACAAGCTGGTTAGATCAGCTGAAAATGGAAGAAGCAAAGCATGAACTAAGATATGCTGAGAAGGATGTATTGAGAGATTTAGGATGTCAGTTATGAATGAACAAAAACTACATATTCAACACATCTGTGAGTCTAGTAAGGGAATAAAATGCATCTGAACACATTAAACCTTTGATTTTGACTTTAAAAAAAACAAGAAAAACCTGTAAGAAGAAGCTAAATCTAGACGTATAAATGTGATGAATACTGAGTTTTGAGTGGATGAGGAAGAGTGGAAGAAGCTGCGTCAGTTGAACGAAAGCAGAGGAAGGAGCTCTGAAATCCTGCTGTGGCAGCCATGTTTACACGTCGACCCGGCTACCTGTATGTTCTGGGTCGATGGTTGAGGGTGGCAGTGCGGACCGGACTTGGAAGCTGTCCGGCAGCCATATTATTTCTGGTTGGGCTGGAGACATAATCGTTGGGCACCACAGGGGGGCGCACTGGCTCCAGTGTCCTGTAAGGGGAGTTCTTCCTGTGCATGCAAGAAGTAAGGGTGAGGACAGGGTTAACACAGGGAAACAAACACAGTTCTGGTTTGAACATGAAGTATTTTTTTGTTTGTTTGTTGGAATCCTGATTAGAACTGGGGAACAAAAATACTAAATAATCTTGAACTTGAAATTAATATACAAGGGAAGAATGATATTGTTTTTTTTTTTTACAAGTTTACTGGCCAAAAAATAAATGACACATCTAAAAAGAATGAGTATTGTCCATCCTATAATGTAGAAAATGAACAGCTCAACCAATTCTGGTGCTATTTAAACAACCCTTGCACATTTCTTTCAGTATACGAGGCTACTTAACCTAAATAAAAATCTGTAAATCTTACTTTCATAACAACTAATGACACATTTTTACATTTGAGTTTTTTCTCTTTTTTTAAATGAATATATGCTGCTTAGGATACATGCAAAAGTGCTACAAAGCAGCAGAGCAGTCCACTATTGGCCCGCTCTATTACTAGATGTAATTAAACAGTTGCATCATTTCCGATTTTCAAATTCTATATGCTGTCTACATCAGGAATGAACTGAATTTTGCCTCCTTTTTGCTGCAGGAGAAATCTGTTACATGTGTAAAGGTCAGGATGTATTTTAAGAAAATTTCAGCTCATGCTGCATCAGAACAGCAGCAGAAATATAGGACAAAATAGCACCATCAAAGACTGAAAACCCCACAAAACGAGGCAACACAAAGAGGCAAGATCTCTCCCAAAACACATACAAAAAGGGTGTTTTTGAAGACTAAATACAACAAAAACATTACAATAAATATGTGTCTGTATAAAAGTCATCATTTTAACACCACAATGCTAATCACTGCTAAGATTTTATCATTTCTGTAGTGACTAAATGTTTAAAACAAATGAAGAAGAACTAGGTTCCACTGGGATGAAACTCTCCTTTTTGCTTCTTTCGTGCTCTTGGAGTCCTCAGTTATGTCTTCAAAGATGCTCAGAATGGTGGCATGTGAGAATGCAAATGTCTGCAACATTTCTGCAGATTTTCCACTCTTTTCCTGCTCTAAATCTCCCGCTTGACAGCTGGTGAGATGATGCAGTAATGTGTCAACAAATATTGTGGGGTTTTTACTGTTGTGCACATGTGCATCTATCTGTGTTTGTTCTTGCTGCAAAATCTGTATGACACCTTCCTTCACTCCCTGTTATTATACATGCTGATATATGCAATACTAACATTAACACAAAAAGGAGCCTCATCTGATTGGCTATCAACAAGTTGTAAAGAAAAGCTGAAATATTTTAAATTTTTAAGTGTGAAAACAGCTTGTATGGGAAAGCTGTCAAATCTTGCTTTTGCATAAAAAGCCAAATTTCATTATGACGGAAGACAGGATGAATTTATTTTCTACAGTTTCTAATCCGATTTCTGAACATTTTTTTTGTTCCAGAATGTTTATCTCTATTATTGATCCTGTAGCTTGACTAAGCCGAACAAACAGACTAAATGTATCTGAATAGAGGTTTATGCAGGTGCAGAACGGATTCTGAATGTGAAAAGTGTGTTTGAGTTGTTGCTGACGTGTATAATGTGTGTGTGTGTTGCCACAGGGCTTGCTGTTTGCAGCCAACTCACTGCAGTGTATTTGTTCCTTGTTCCTCTATGAGCATTTGTGTTTGTGTGTTTGTGGAGACAACACACTTGGCTTGCCACCACAGCTTAGTTCCAACCAACTGCTAAGCTGCTTCTGTTCATTTTTTCCAACAAAGACACACTTTAACCCATTGTTTTTGGACTTTATCTTTAAAAATTAATGGTCGTCTCGGAGCAAAACACCAAAACAACTGCATACTCATGACATCGACACTTTTTTAAATTATTACCTGTGTAACACTGCCATTTACATGAAAGTATTGCAATATGGGTAACTGCATGTGTCATTTTGTTGTCATGTTAGTTACTGACAATGGCTCTATCAGCATGAAAAGGATCCTGTCCCGCTGTTAACTCAGGGAACAACAGCCGGTTGATCAGCAGGTTATAGGAACACTGACGCAGCCAACAAGAGGTTGTGTTTTGGTCCTAAGACTGCTGGCTCTGGCAAGTGTATAAATATACAGGAAGAATTATTTGCTGTCAAACAGTAAACCTTGAGCTCCACCACGGGAAATTTAACAATAAGCTACAGACAGCATCTGGCTTGAAATGGCAACTATGGTTCTCTGCAGGAATTGCTTTAAAGGTCACAAATAAACAGATTATATCCTAAATCTTTAATTTATCTGTTAAATAAATAAACAAACAAATAAATAGGAAGCAGAGACTGTTGGATCTCCCCACCTCAGTCTTTATGCTAAGCTATCAGTCTATCGCAGAACAACATATAGCAGCTGTTTTCAAACTATAAAACAAAGGATCTGAAAGAGAGAAGAGTAAAAAAGAAAAAAAGGAAAGTAAGATGAAAGTTACAGGTGCATGCTGGTGATGAAATCAAAGGGAAGTTAATAGCTGCTGATAAATGGCAACTGTGACAGTTAATGGAGGATATGCCCCAGTTTATATTAAAATTTGAATTTCAAGGCCATAACTCAGTGTGATCTGAACACAAAGACATGATTAAGCACAGTTGTAGACTTACTTTGGCTCAAACTCTGTGTGGATACCATTGTCATCAACACTAGGAAATTTTCACGAAAATATGTACATCAAATTGTTAACCATATAGAGGTAATTTAGCATAGACTTAATATGAGAGTGTTAATATAATCTATACCGACTAGAATTGGTTTCAAATTCCATCCTGTTGTTAATTAACTGACTCTGAAGTCAGATACGAGGCATGCTGAAGGAGCAGACATGAGGACCTCAAGTTTATCTGTTGATCCAAGGTGTCAAAAATCTGACACCGTACACGAACGTAGCATCAACCTTCTTATTTCTAACTTTGTTACCATTACCAAACTTTGAACTATTATAAATATTAATACTGCTTTGAATCTTCAAGCATCTGGCTGATGCTACTATAATGTATACAAAGTAAAAGTGAAGATAAAAATAAAGAGAAAGAAAAGAGAGCGGGAGGTTAGACAAGAGGATTAGAAGATACATGAAAGTGGCAGAGTTAAAAGGAGAAAGAATGAATAAAGGAAGAGAGTAAAAACAAGACAAGACAATAAAACAGGAGAACGGGTGAAGATAATGAAGGAAGGAAGGAGACAAACAGCTGGGTGACCTAGATGTGTGAGGGGAGAAAATGCAATAAGGTTTCACCACGGATGACGTTATTCCTCAGAGCACTGCATTTCAAAGTGTGTGTGTGTGAGATTCCCCACTGCTGGGTCAAATTTGTAATAAGCCTGCCGGAGAATATCCTGTCTTTCTACACACACACACACATGCAAACTGAAATTCATTCCCCTGCAAATCCTTTCAAAATCAGCAGAAAGAACATAAGTACACCTGTGAGCCAGGTCTACAGCGTACTTGAGACGTTACTCAGATGTCTTTCTTACATTCGGAGCACAAAACCAAAACAAAATTCAAACAAAACAAAAGACACCAGGAAGTACACTGAGTGAATTCAATAACATAAAACTATGAAAACATCAGAAAAAAAGACATTCAAGGATAAATTGAGGTGAATGTTAGCCAATGAGGATATGCACCAAGTGCAGGGGGGTGTCAGTGGCAAATCTTCATGCATACCCTAAGATCCCCTTGCCGGCCCTTGGAGGACTGGGTGGCTTCTGGGTTGGAGGGTTGGACCGTGAGAGACCCCCTCCAAGTTTCATGTTCTGTTGGCCGTTCACCTGAAAAAAAACAAATGCAATGTTAGAACCTGACTTCGCTCAGATCTTAAAAAAATAAAACGATGAGTAACAATGAGTGAATGGCTCACGTGGTTCTGCTCCTTCATGTTCTACCAATACAACTCTAATCTGCAGTGACTTTAACTACCTAGGGGACAGGGCTTCATCATGTCGTCAGAAGGCCCATAATATCCTAAAAGCTGCGAGTTGGAGCAGTTGACTCATCAGGCACATCATGCACCCTGGGAGTTTCTCAGCTGAACTTGCTATTTTAGATATGTTCTGGCCCAGTCTTTTAGCCATATGGATTAAGCTCTCAAAGTAGGTCAAGTCTTTATACTTGTCACTTTCTTCCTCATCCAACATTGACTAGAAAACAAACTGTTCCTTAACTACCAAATATATTCCACAGCCTAACATGAAGGATTGCTACACCAGCAAAAACTGGTATTCTAACAATTTTGTGAAACGTCATCATGCTCTGGATCAAAATTTTGTTTTTTCTTTTGATGACACTGCTTTTATTTTTAAAATGGTTCAAAGCTTTGGATTGAAGGCGTGTATTCTTTAATATTTAATTTTTCCTTAATCAGTCTCAGGATTGCCCATTTTATTTGGTTTTTGACATGTTGTGGGTTTAGAGAAATGACTTTCAAATGCAAATGTCACACTTGCAATCAACCACAACGTCAAACATGTCTGTACGGACATCTTTTCAGTGAACTTTCTGATTACAATTGAGCGCCTGAAAAAGAGGGTTCTACATATTTTGTCTTCAGTTTAAGCCGCTAACTGTGGTCCTGACATGTTTAAATGAGAGCGTATTAGGTAACTTATCTTTTTTTTTAAATAGACACAGTTCCCAAAACTGCCGATATAGAAAGGAATTGATAGTGGGTGGATTTTTTTTCTTTTTTTTTTTGGCTCTTTATCACAGCTTCCTCTGATCATGGCAAATACAAAAGCCACACTTAGGAAAATGCTGAACGAGCCATGAAAGAACCCAAAAAGGTGGACGATAGCAACATGTGGGGTTTGAAATATGCTCTGGTAGGATTAAAGCAGCCATGATTGTAGACTAGAAAGATGCAGCCATTAAATCAATATGAAAAACAACAAGAAAAAACTGAGCTGTTGACAGAATTATCATAAGAATTTTCCCAGTAACGTGCAGTGTGTTGTTTTCTTACCTTGAACCTCATTAACCACTTAGGACAGCAGATGAAACAGGAGAAAGAAGAAATGGGAGAACATTTTGCCTAAAGGTTAGTGACAGTCAAACAGCATCATGCAAACATCATCAGCATTAGAGACACAGGACAGAAAGTACAGAAAAAGAGATGAAGATACAGTCTGGCTGAGATAGAGGTAGTCAAAAAGAGGACAACTGTTGTTAAAGGACATGATGCAGCGACAGTGAAGAGTGCTCCTAAATAAGCAATCGTGAAAATGAAATGGTAGATATTTAATGGTTCATGTTCTACACAATTCCAAGTGCATACCTTACACATTAAGTGACAGAGTCTGATCAAAAGTTGCCATTTCTTTTTATCGCAGCATTTTGGTTTGCACCTTGTGGCACATACTAAACTCTAAGAGCTGCAGAAATATTAATTTCAGTGACTCAAAAAACATGAATTATCACTTAGGGTACAAGTACAAGGCTTTGGCAGTCTTCAGACTGTCTGCATCTCAATTTACTAAAAAGATTTATAGACATTCCCTTTGGTAGTCAATACAAAGAACCAAATTGGCTTCATTAGTCTTTGGTTAATCACAACAAACATAAATGTTACATTTTATCTTATGTCATTATTTGTTGTGATTACCTGTGTTGCTGTTTTAATTATTTCTATATGAGATTTTCATCCAGTTTCATTGAATATTTTGTAAAAATGTTGACATCCTTTAAAACTGTATCCTGTTTCTCTGAAGCACTGTTTTGAAATTTACTATAAATTTAAGTTACCTGTCACTTTTATTATCACAGATAATCAATATTGTTCTCATAATTTCATCTACCTTGACTCCATGTCCAATGTCATCCAGCACGTTGTAGTCAATGGGCTTCCTGATGTAGCGCACAGGCCTCTCTGGATTGGATGGAGCAACGATTTTATGCGAGCGAGATGTGTTTTTGTTGGTGGTCAGGATGCCAATCTCCCGCCGTGCCACCTTCTCCTTGTGAATGTCAACAGTCTAAAATGAAAAACACAGAGAACAGATGAATGAATGACAACTTGATAGGCTTTAATTAAAGACTAACTTCAAAGCAGAAAACTCATTCTCCACGCTGTTACTTCTGGACTTTCTGCAGCAAAGCCTGAATTTAAACCACTTCAAGTCAAGTTCACTGAAGGTCAAGATTATCATCTTATTTTTTTTTTGGCTAACTGATTAAGCCAGAAGATCATAATTATACAACATAAAAGTATGTTAACAATCATCACGCATTATAACCTAATTTACTGTGCACTGTAATCAGCTCTGTAAGACGTGCTTCAGTTGAATCCTAATGTTATTTTGCTGAAAAGGTCAAAACTAGAAAGAAAAAATTAAAACTCATAATTACCATTTTACAGGATAGTTGCCATTAAGTAAATATAAACTATAACTGAGACTGAAAGGGAGTTTTTTCAGGTACTGGCTTATAAAGTTTCAAAGTAATCTCAGTTATTTTAATGAAAATATTTTTTAGTATGTGTTACAAGTGCACAACAGTTAAGGAGCCACAAATCTTTGAGATTGTTGAGCTATTGTTGTCAGCTTTGGTTTAACAGATCGTTCTCACAGAAAAACAATGCTGCATTTTAACTAAAATTACAATCTTTGTTTTTTTGATGTACCGATTCAATCAGTCATATTGTTTACAGGAGTGAGAGACAGCCTTGAAGACTTTATAATGATGTCTCTCCTTTTTTTCTTCACCAGCACTACGAGATCCCAGTCAGTATTCAGTGTGACTGACACATTCACACTGTGCTGTTCTCACACTGGTTTTTTTTGAGAGAATTTTTAATATGGATGACAACCTGTTCTTGAAGTTTGTAATTAAGACAATAATTTTTCATCACTTTAATGATGTGTTATACTGTGCTTTACCTATAAAATTATTGTAATTATTGTTCATTATCTGTACCGCTTCGTCCATTAAGGGTCGCGGGGAAGCTGGAGCCTATCCCAGCATTTAACAGGTGACAGGCAGGGTACACCCTGGACAGGTCACCAGTCCACTGCAGGGCCAACACAGAGACACAAACAACCATTCACCCTCACACTCACTCCTAGCGAAAACTTAAGAGTGACCAGTTAACCTAACATGCATGTCTTTGGACGGTGGGAGAAAGCCGGAGTACCCGGAGAAAACCCACACATACACGGGGAGAACATGCAAACTCCAAAGGCCACCTCCCCTTGAATCAAACCTTCCCCCCAGCTGAGGCTTGAACCAGCG
>CM047986.1:6242400-6273286 GCA_026261665.1 Melanotaenia duboulayi
TAGTAAACAGTCCAGCTGGTTAACTTTGACCATCTGNGTCAGTCCAGCTGGTTAACTTTGACCATCTGACTTCTTCACTAATGCCAACATGAGGTCAGACTCAGTCGATACTTATTTGTAAGAGATCTTTAGCTGAATTAACGATGGTACTCGCCTCTTCTTTTTTGTCCTTCTGGTGACAGCCACCGTCGTTTCCTCGCTGTCCAGGATGGGCTCGCCCATGCTACCGTTTGGGACGTCAGCATGTTCTGTTTCCTGGTCTGATGTACATAAACATGATAGGAAAGCTTTTTAAGAGCCAACTTTATTCTCATCATTCACAGCTTAATTATATAGAGGATCTTTTATAAAATCACAAGCTTACACCTTTATTATATTTATTTTAAAAATAAAAGCTAAACAAACTAGAATTCTGACTCTAGCATGACAGCTGGTTCACTCAAGTCAAACTTTTCTGTCTCCAAACAAATATGCCATAAGTGTAAGACCTTTCTGAAACCTTGTAATAATCTTTGTGGTGATTGTTTACAGGACAGAAAATGTACACATAAATAACTAGTACACAGAGCAAACCCCACTCTAGCATAGTCGGGCTATAGATAAAGCTACAGTAATGCTGTCAGCATCTATTTAAAAGACACATCATTCGATAAAATAAATTAGTGTGAGATGGCAGAATATATTTAGAAATCTTTTAAAGTTCTAAACTTTTTATCTTTAACTTTAGTATTTTCCCTAAATAAATTTAATTCCCTAATTAAAATAAATGTCCATCATTAAGCTAGCTGATACAGACTGGAATTCCTGAACCAAGATAAATAAATACAAATATTAATTTAATTTATTTACTTTCCTATCATTGTAGACATTGATTGGAAGTTGATGTTGGAATGAATTGTAATAAAAACGGTGAGAGTTTGTCTCTGGGTAGAGTTTGGTAGAATTATATTTGACTGTCCAGTATTTTGCTTTAAGACCTCAAACAGTGCAACACTATCAGAACTCATGATATTCAGGTCAACCTCAGCTGAGACGTGTTTCAGCAACAACATACTAACTGTATTGTAATGATTATGTTTGCATGGAAATTTAAAAACTTAAAACTTATTCCACTGCGTTTTAATGGTACAACCACAAAATTACTGAGAAACGGACTCTGGCAGGGATAATGGAAGGCACGTTTGAGAAAATATGATAAATTATTTAGAATAAATTTACAGATCACTGTATTTAAATGCAGAATATTAGCAAAGGATGAGGTTTTCCTGATCTTAATAAGCATCTGCCTGCTCAGATCTGCCAGGGTATTTGCTTCCTTAGAACGTCAAAGGCTATGATAATGATATTGTAGCCTATAAATGTCATAAATTAGATTTATATAGCATTTTTTAAGATACCCAGAGTACTAAACTTTCTATCCATCATCATACTTGGTAGTGTAGCCACTGAATGAAAATGTGGCAGCCTAAAACTAATGTCTTCAAGCTATTTACTGAGGGCTTCTTGATGGTGTTGATTCAGGGCTCGTTGTCAGTCTTGTTGCATGCGTCCATAATTTATCTGTTTTGACAACTTAACCACTGGTAACACTAAATTGAACTGACTTTACACTTCTTTATTTTGTCTACTTCTACTTTGTCCTTTAGTCGTTCTTAGTTCTTACTGAGGCGTGAAAGCTCATCTTCTCTCGTAAGTTGCTTTGGATGAAATCATCTGGTGATCAAGTGTAAATCTAACACTTGCTCACTTCCCACCAGCTGACTGTCCCCCTTCAGTCAAAAAGCAAATGAAGGTTGTGCTACCAATGGTAGATGTCTTCTTCTTTTTCTTCTTCTTCTGTGGTGCCAGATCTTGCAGATCTGGAGTAAGAGGGTCTCTGCTGTCAGAGCTGCTCCTATTGGTCACGTTCTCCATCTCCACCTCCAGGCCCACTGCAACGAGCAGAACCAGGTAAACATACAACACACCAGAGGGCTGCACAGGGCGTCAGGAGCTGCCGGCTCACCTTCCCCCTGCTCCTCGGCTTCAATGACTTCCTTTTTTACTTTCTTCTTCTTGCTCTTAACGGTTGGCATGGTGATGTTTTTTCTGGGAGAAAATCAAAAGTTCAGAGTGGATTTTAGTCACAAAAATATCCAACAGTGTAACAGACTGTGCACCCTATAAGAACAATTTAGGTCAGCAAAGTGATGTTTAACCGGGATTTTAAGGTGGCCGGGTGGTGATGCCTGTTTGAGATAACTGGATTATCCTGAGCTCTGAGGACAGGTGGCAGAGAGTATCTTCTGTAAACATGCCACAACCAGCATAACTCTAAGATGAAAGCAAAGTAAACTCATCTCTGATCTTTTTTTCTGAGATTCAAGCAATACTCTACATTACTGGACACTTTTTGGACACCTTTGAGGATTTAATCCAAAGGTTACTTGATATACAAATGTAATAAAGTCAATGTTTCTTCAATTGTATTTGACTTTTTTTTGTGATTTTGGTTTGTTCAGTTAAGAATGCACCTAGATGGCTTGTTAAAGGGAGGCCAGAATCATTCTACTCTGGATAAGAAGGAACAAAAGTGTCACAACACAGACAGATTTTTTACTTTTAAACTTTACTGTTCATACTTAGCAATGGAGATGATAAGAGTTGCGTATTTAAAAACACACGGCTTGTGTGCTTCATGCCACACTAATGTTGCTCTACACAAGGAAACCAGGAATTACTTGACATTTGCTTTAGTGCTGCATAGCTTTTTCTGTGACTGGACTGTTCATAATCATGACATTTACTCCGAGCAGTTAATATTCGAGCATCATACTTACACTAGGCAGTGTAAGTATGATGCCGAATATTTTGATTCTGCATTTTACCAGTTTCCTGATTTAATGAGCTTAAAGAAAATGAGAGATTTTCTCAACCGTCTAATTAGAGACTTCACACAAACTACCCGGAGCAGCCTCAGGAGCAGCTGGTTGTAGAATAATATGTTGTGTTTGAAATAATATATGAGAGCAAGAAGTTTGTACGTGGCTGATCAAAATAAGACGACATTTATTTTGCAAGTTGTGAACAGCAATTGGAATCTACTTTCTGTTCCCAGAGTGAGAACTGAACATAAAGAGGCAGCGTTCAGCTTTTATGCTCCTCACATGTGGAACAAACTCCCAGAAAACTGCAGGTCTGCTGAAACTCTCAGCAGTTTTAAATCAGGGTTAAAAACTTTTCTATTTACCGCCTATTCTCAAAACAAATGTTAAATTCCCCACACTGGAACTTTATTTCTTGCATTTTGTCTGTTTTATTTTAGCTTTTTTCTATTTTTATTTTATTTCTTTTAAAGTTTGTTTTTAATGCATGTGTTATTGCTCCTTGTACCCTGCTGTACTGCCTTTAATGTTTTATGTAAAGCACTTTAAATTGTCTTGTACATGAAATGTGCTATACAAATAAACCTGCCAACAGCCCTCGAATATGACCTTATGAATACATCTTGATATCTGAAGCTGAATCCTTCATTCACTAAGGGAAATTGACTGCATGCATCTGCTGCTGTCTGTTTGGGTAATCTGGAATGTTATTCTAATAAAGAACAAGAAACTGTCTGAAAACTGGATCTACATTAAATTTACAGAAGCAGACAAAAAGTGAAAAAGCACCAGAAAAAAAAAATCAACTGTTTAGGTCAACAAAGCAAAAGTTAATTAATCTTTACCTAATTTTCTATGGAAATACTTTTGCTAAACATGCTAAATTAAATTAATGTAAACAAAGTTTTATTACAACACAGCAAATACAGGAGTGTTGCACCTTAAAAGACTCCTGATGAGCATTCAACGGTTAGATTCTAATGCTACAAAAGAATCACTTGACTTTTGCTTGATGCATATAAAGAGTGTCCTTCAAAATGTTTAACGTGCTATAAGAACATCCTATTTCTATGCAAAGCACATGTTAGAAAAGGTACTTACAGGTCTAATGCAGGGAATCAGTGTGTAGTCTCACCTGTGTGTGTCTAGAGGTGAAGCCCTGCAGATGGTCCTTCTGTGTGCCTGATCTTATCAAGCTGGTGTGTCTTAAAGTTGAGCCTGAATATGAAGACTTGCCCTCTTTCTTCTTTACCCTCCTTTGACTGTGTTTGATTCCAAAGATGCCTTAAAACTGGTTTCTGGAATCTTAAAATCGAACAAAATAAAAGATAAAAGACATGGAGGTACAGAGAAGCAGAAAGGACAGAGAAGAGGAAGGTGTGCAGCTTTAAGACGCAGGTCAGGTTTTAGAGTGGCAGGTGGATCACGTGCTGAGCTGTGACAGCCTGAGTGGAGCATTGTGGTTGGTTGATCAGATGTGATGTCACCTGCTGGGAGTGCTACATATTAGTCACAGATGCTAATAATCCCTCAGTGCTTTCTTACCAGCAGCCCCTATCACTAGTTATCTGCAGTTCAAACAGAAGCAGGTGAATAAGAGAACAGAGATTTGTTGCTCTGGTGAAGAATGTGAAATTTCAATAAAATGAGATGGTTTTTTCAAACTGGCCCAAGCGATCCGGAGTTGGTAATCTCTGTTGTAGGGGTTATTTGATTCCATATACTTCTAACCTATGGTTGCAGCAGGGCTTGAGTCTATTGCAGCTATCCAACGAGAGACAGGGTGCATCCTGGACGGGTCACCAGTCCATCACAGGGGCACTTTAAACAGGGGTGAGAGAGTAAATAGCATCTTACTGGTCCACAGANGCACTAAACAGGGGTGAGGGAGTAAATAGCATCTTACTGGTCCACAGAGGATGAATCCCACTTAGTTTTAATAAAACACTTTAAAAGGCATAAAACTGCAAAAACTGAGCAGGTGTGTAAGATCTCTCTGTGTTTAACAGGTTAATGATAAAACCCTCAAATACCAGAAAGCAGGTTAGTAGAACAAATCCAATTATACCGACACACACGCGCACACACACTGACTGTACATAGAAAGATGAAATGTCACTCAAAACTTAACTATCTGGCTATGAAAAAGACAAACTTTTTTTTTTCCTGTTTATAATTCCATTTGCATAGTAAGCATGAAAAGTGTTGACATCCTTGTTAAAACGACAGGGTTGTGTGATGCTAAAAATTAGACTAAATAAATATTCCCACAGCTTTTTCCACCTTTAACATGACCAGTACAGTTCAATTGAAATTTTAACCTATCGGTGGGGGGAAAAATAGTGTACAGACTGAAACTAAAACTTTGTTTCAGAACCTTTTGATTTAATCACAGCCATGGTTCAAATTACAATGTTTGTTTATTGTGTGCTGTGAGCTGCTCAAACATCAAACTTTTCATTTTCTGCTTTGTTAAAAGAACTTTGTCCCTATATGAGATGTTTGCGATTGTACTAGCTGTATAATAGCAGAATGGTTTAGGCAGTAACCCTAAATTTTACCGCCTGTGCACTAATATAAATGCTCATGCACTTGGATTGTGAAGTCGTGGTGCACGCCCAATTAGGCTCCCCCGAAAGCTGCCTGTGTAAGCCTTGATCACAGCATTCAAAGGTTCAAGGGGGTTCAAGGAGTCTTTCTTATCCCCGTGGGGTAAGTTGCTTTGCAGCAAACAGTAAAACAATCAGTCAGTGCACAATCACACAGAAACAAAAATAAATCTAAATCTAAAAGGACACTGAAAAATAATTAAAAAAGAAAACAGAGCTACTTGTTCAGCAGGGCAATGGCAGTAGGGACAAAAAATACTCGTGTCTGTTAGTCCTGTATTTTGGCAGGGTGTGCCTACTTCCTGATGGAAGCAGCAGGAGGGGTGGGGGTTCTGATCCGTAAGGATTGAAGGACCTTGTTTAGGACTCTGGTTTGAGACAGGGCTGAGAGGTCATTCATGTTAATCCCAGCAATTACAGTCTTATAATCCCATGAAATCTGTTTTTATTTTTAAGAAAAAGGGGACTACCAACAAATAAAAGAGAAAGTTAAAAGGGATTAAATCAAATAAGGGTAAAACATCTGCATAAAGGTACTGTCAACATAAAAACTACGAAGCTTCTGGTAAAAATACATGCACTGATGATCCTACTGCATCTTGACTCTGCAATGTTTGCCCACTTTTCCTTGCAAATACACTCCAAATCTGTGAGATTACTCTTAAGATCACATATTTTCTGTTGGATTTAGGTCAGGCCGGGCTGTTCCAAAAGCTGCTCTTTTGTTTGCTCAAGATGTTTGCTTGGGGTCAATGTCACCGGTGGACACCGGAAGATGGATGGATGGATGGAAACAATGCGCAAACCCCAAAATAGAATAACATATGTACAATAAAATAAATAAAGAAAATAAAAATGAACTGGAACTCTTAATTATTCCATCCACTATATGTATATATATATATCAAAAATATGGCACTGCCACCACCATAGTTGACCAAAAAGATCAACCTTGTTCTCAGAACACCTTGTTCTGACTCGCCTTTGGGAGACTTGATTGATTTCACTTTTTTTACAGATCATAGCCAGGCTTAGATGCTTTTCTTGTCAGAAAGGACACTGCCACAAAGTTCCAGAAATTCCTGCAGCTCCTTCAGTGTTGCTGTATGTCTCTTGGACGCCTCCATGACCAGTTTTCATCTAGTCTCTTCATCAGTTTTGGGAGGAACTGACTATCTTCATAATATTCCAGGGGTGGACATAGTTGGTCCTTGAGGGCCAGTGTCTTGCTGGTTTTGAATGTTTCTCATTGCAGCACACCTGAATCAGATTAATGGGTCAACATGCTTGGGAAGCATTTGATAACAAATTATTGAGGAGGGTTGTTCACTTTGAATTAGGTGTTGGAGCAGGGAAACATCTAAAACCTGAAGGACAGCAGCCTTGCAGGACCATTGATGGACACCCCTGCTATATTCCAGAATTTTATTCAAGGCTAAGGTCTTTTTTTCTTTGCACACTTCTCCAAACTATCAAAAATGAGATCTGCTTTATCCTTCATAAGCTTTCTAGGAATCATGGATTTCGCTGCTGAAGGCAACGGAGTAAATGTGCGGGTCCTACAAGGACAGCTGAACTTTATTTAGGGTTAATCAGAGTCTCTTTAATTGACGACTGGTGTGAACCTAAGAAGACTGAATGCTGCAGTGCTGAACAAAGTATTAGTCAGCTTTTAGTACAGTTATTTATGTATATATTTCCCTTCATAGATTAATTTGTTTTAAACATGGATGCATACACTATATACTATATCCACTGTATATTTCCTTTGAATCCACAATGACAAAATTGTCTCTGCAGTGTCCTGCATGTTTTATATAGTTGTTTAACAAGTTGTTGTCAAGTTCTGCACAAGCCTCCTAATGGCCACTGATTTGAGTCAGGTGAGTTGCAGCAAGGAAACATATTAAACCTGCAGGACACTAGTCCAAGCCGTCCAGCGTTTGTGATCCCTGGTGTGAAGCTGTCAGATCCCCAGATACACTGCAGCTACACCTTTTATCAGCCTCTTGCTGTTTTATGTCACCAGTTCTGTTGTGTTTCACTGACTGTTTGTGTGGATGACAGTCTGGCTGAATGATATAGAGAGAAGACACTAATCCTCCTGTTAAATCTGCTGAGCTACATCTGCCCTGCAGGGGATTAACCTGAGAAACACACACAGAGGGGTTAACTCACACCCACAATGTCCACAAGTGTTGCGTGTTCTGCAGCTGAGGAATTGTGTGCCTAACACGTCTTGCTTTCCTTTTGTTTCTCTTTTTTGTAACCTGCTGGGACTAGATTTAGTTTAAATTTGTATTTCTTAAGTTTCAAAGAATTTTTTTTTTAATTATGGGCTTTTTGCCTTCTTTTAAATACCACTTATTAATGTGGCTTTCTGCTTTTGTTTTTACCAAGGTACATTTTTTTTATGAACTCCTTTATTCATGCTGGGAGCTGTGCCTGCTGTGCAGGGTTATTGCCACAGTGATTGCCCTTGAATGGGTGGTGGTGGGGGTCCTGCAATGCAGTCCTATGGCTGTGTTGTAGACCCTTGCCTGCCATGATCTGGGTGGTTTCGAGTCGCGGCAGCCTATGTGGTCATTAATGGGCGGACTCCTGAAGTAAACAGATCACCAAAATACCGTTTCCTCCCAGCAGCGACATCCCGGATGTTCATTTCCTTATTAATATACAGTTAAAGAGACATAAGCTAGAGCTTAGATTACAAAGAAGATGGGGGTGTGGTGGGAGCATGCATGTTGTGTGTGTATGTGTGTGCATTTGTGCATTTAAAAAGGAATTATGGCCAGGTGTGTGTTTTTATGAAAACTTGTTTTTATTGTAAAATAGTTTTATGTAAAGCACTTTNGGAATTATGGCCTTGTTTTTATTGTTGTAAAATAGTTTTATGTAAAGCACTTTGTGCTACTTCTTGTATGAAAAGTGCTTTATCAATAAAATTGATTTGATTTAAAATGACATGAAATGTTTTGATGACTTCTTATTGTTTTCCTCTTACTCTTTAGAGAGTTCCGGTGGCCTTATTGTTGTAGCTAATATGGAAAAATATTCCTAAAGGAAAACACTTTAGTGTATGAATAACATGTTTACAGATCAGACCCGAACACCTAAATTCACATTAATGAGCTGAAGTGACTCAGCAGCAGCAGTTTAAACTGCAAAAGTGAGCCGTCTAACTTTTCTCATCCTTCTATATCTTTTTTATTGCCATCCTTGTAGAGTTAAATTTCGTCTACAAATATGCTTCAATAGCAATTCCATCCCGAAGTGGTGCATGTGTATTAATCTAGTTTCCCATGTGGTTGCACAAATATGATCTTTTATAAAGTTTCACTTCACCTTCCAAATTCTACATTTAGGCTAAATGTGATTTAAAAAAAAAAAAAAAAAAAAATCTTTCAGTGAAGTGAAAAATGACAAATTTCTTAATCAGTTCTGAAAGAACTGTAGTTTTAGATTCTTTTAACTAAAAGATGGTGATGGGCAAATACTGAAAGATGAGCTAATTAAGTTTGTTTGATCTAATTTGAAACTTTTAATTACTTCTGAACCCCTGAATTTCATATGGTATGTGTTACACAGTTATTATGCTCTGTAAGCTGTAGCTCTGTAGCTGTTAACTTGAGTTTTGTTTTAAACTGGACAGGCCTTAAGAAGACTGTGTGTATGCATAAAAGAAAAGGAAGACTAAATACAGAAATATTCATTCATGTTTTAAAACTTGAAAGTACATGTTTTTAATTAAGCTGTGAGGAAACTCTTTCATTCATTATTAAAATATCTATTAAAATATCATTAAGGATAAAATTTTGGTGAGTTCCACTTTGTAAACACATGCAGTTTGAGTTCCTGATCTCCAGGTGTCAGTGTAACCACTCTGTATAAAAGTGTGGATCCACACCAGCATTAACATACTGGTGAGAGTCTGTGTTCAGTAAGGGTAATATCTGGCAGCAAGGAGAACAACCTCTAATTCCCCAGAATGTGTTCAGTCTGAGCAAGCTGTCTGGAAAAATTAAAGACAAGTGCGGACATGCACAAACCAAGATCCTGGCCGCCAATCATTTTGAGATGGATCAATGTCTTCAACACTGACTGATGGGTTGATGATCAGACTGGACATGGTCAACAACAATACTCAGGTAGGCTGTGCTGGTTAAACTACAGGGAGCCCAAAGTGAGCCAAGAAAAGATCCCTCACATAATTATTCTGACCCTTACATTTCAATGGTTCCCAAACTGGGGGTGGGCATATCTTGCCCTGGTTTTTACCAGATGATGGTCAAGTAATGGTAATGGCCAATGGTGGGTAATGAATAGAGACAACAGTGTTTTATGTGTCTCAAAATATCCTAAACCCAAAAAAGCCTGTTGATTACTTTAGAAACAAACTACTCAACTGTCATATATAGTAGAGTACTCGTTTGTCCATCAGGCCATCAAACTCTACAAGTCCTCACTTGGGAGGAGGAGGACAGAGAGGAGGACATTGAACATAGAAAACAGTTAAAAAAGGAAGGTAGCCACTTTCAACAACACATTCACACACAGAGGTGCAATAACCTCATTTTCATCTGTAGTATAATGATTTTTAACTCATATTCTACACAAAGCCATATCTAGCTCTTTGTCTTTATCTTTATTCTCATTTATCTGTGTTTTGCTCTTTGTCACAATGCAGCAGAAGTGAGGACCCAAATGCAGACGGTAAAGGCAGGAGGCAGAGCGATGCTGTTGACTGAGATTTAATCCGGAACTTAAAACAGGAACCGAGACACAACAAACATAAGGACCTGACAGTCAAGTGAAAACCAAGGGGTATATATACACAGAGNTGAGGCACAACAAACATAAGGACCTGACAAAGTCAAGTAAAAACAAAGGGGCATATATACACAGAGGGAGTGATGAGAAACAGGTGAAGTGAATGAGAAATNGTGAGAAACAGGTGAAGTAAATGAGAAATCAGACCAGGTGATCTAACGAGCCAGGAACAGAAAACACAGAGCACATGAGGGAAAACTACAAACTGAACTAAACATGACAAAACAAAAACCCAAACATGATCTAAACAGAAACTAAACATGACAAACACCACACTACAAACCAAGGTCATGAAACATGACAGTTTTTTTTACTAATTTTGCTCTTTTTACCTGTGTGCTTATTTACCTGCTTTTTTATTTTTTTGCTGGAATTGTGAATTTCCCGAGGGGGTCCCCCCAAAGGATTAATAAAGTTAAGTCTAAGNAAGGATTAATAAAGTCAAGTCTAAGTCTCTACATCGTTTTACTAAAGCAGCATCCATCTCATCCANCTCTACATTTTTTTACTAAAGCAGCATCCATCTCATCCAAAGTTAAAACTCATCTGAAGTAGACTGCAGAGTTTCCTAGTTTAAAAACGCCTCACACCATAGCAGAGGAATCGATAATTCCTTCTGCCAATGACATGGTTTTAAATATAGTTAATGAAGAAGCAGCCAATATTTCTTTGTACGTTTCTTTGTAAACATCAGGGTGCACGTGGTTGTGGGAGGTGGGTGGGGGGTTGCATTATTGTCCGAATACCTCATAGGAAGCTTTCACATACTTAAAAAATCTGTGCCATTTGTCTGATTTCTAGTTCACTTTTCTTTTTATATTTTATATTCTTATTCCCATATTTTTTTGATTACTTTTTTTATTTTTTATTAATTTTGTTTATTTATTGGACTGCATGGTGGTGTGGTGGTTAGCACCTCACAGCAAGAAGGTTGCTGGTTTGAGCTTTAGCTGGGGGGAGGTTTGAACAGTGGCCTTTCTGTGTGGTGTGGAAGTTTACATGTTCTCTCTCCAGCTTCCTAACACCATCCAAAGACATGCATGTTAGGTTATTTGGTTACTCTAAATTCTCCTTAGGAGTGAGTTTGAGGAGGAAAGGTTCCAGGCCCAGCGATGGACTGGTGACCTGTCCAGGGTGTACCTCACCTCACCTGCTAAATGCTGAGTTAGGCTCCAGCTGCCCCTTCATTGGACAAAGCGTTATAGATAATGGATGGATTCTTTTTTTATTCATATGTTCAATAGTGTGTAAAACTTTTATCATATTTTTGTTCAGTTTGTCAATCCGGCTTGAAAATTGTGGTCTGCAATTGGTCTGCAAAGAAGAATACTTTTTTTTTTTTAGTATTTTAGTTAACGTATTTTTTAATATTCAACATTTGCTGATGTTACAAGAATTTTCAATAAGCCTTTTTGCATTGTGATACACTTTCCATATGCTGGCTTTGTTTTAGGTTAAAAAGAATGAGAAGAAATAATGTTTCATGTGTTGTTTTACTTCAATTTGAAGCCTGGCAAAGACCAGATCATTTTTATTATGTGTTGATAAGTAAAGCATCAGAGATGACTAAGGGTATACATGACTGTAAATGCCTCACTTAAGAACCCTGCAGGCTCAACACGATTACACGTTTTGGCCTCAACACCTAAACCGTCAGTTGCAGTCACACACCGCATTTCAGCCATAAGCACCCTCACAATAATCTATACACCATTTCACACAAGAGATTTTGCACAGAAGTGACTGCCAGGTTTAATGACATCAGGCGTAGATGACGAGAAACGACAGCGGAGCCGGATATGAAGGAACGTTTCAACACTGCACTCGACAAAGGAGACACAAAAGGCTTCTGCTAATTACAGCTGCTGTCAACAGGCTTCAGTGGAGACATGGCACAGCTAATGGACGCCTGCTCCCTCTGCCTTTTCCCAATGCTGCTGCACATATTATTTATAGACCAGCTACAGACACACACACTCCAGCATCACACTGCAGGACAATTAGATTTGTTTGGCCCGGGGACAGCTGGCTGCTGAGCTGATTTTCAATTTGCTTTGAAATTAGAATGATTTAAAACAAGGAACCAAAACATTTTAAATACCAAACTGTGCCAGAAGGAAAGGGTTTTTCATTTCAGGTTGTATCTATTATACAATCTTTATTTAACTTTGTATCAACTGGCACTATATATATGGGCTAAAGATGTAAGCTTGTTTGTTTTCTAGAAAATAATCACACAGGTGGATTTACTTTAAATGGAAAATTTTTTGTTGCTGGAGAAAATTCTGAATTGTACATTCACTCCTGCAAGTGAATGACCAGCTGTGTGGAGGAGTAACTGTCAAACTAAAAATAAGTTTGTCTTAATTGTGCATGTGTAAATAAAAATAATTTTAAAGAAGATTTTAGAGAATGAATTCATGAAAAGATCAAATAGAATAATTATTACATTTAAATGATGAAAAAGCCTAATTTGTTGGATGGAGGGGTTTCATGTTTTTAATTATGCATGCTTTGTAAATTTTAAACCTTTATCTTTGCTTTCACTTTACTCCTATATTTGATCTCTGATTAGGTTTACATATTAATATTGGCTAAGACTAAGTCCACACAGAGATGAAACAATTTTCTTTATAAAAAAATAATTTTTGTACAGACGGAAGCTTTTTGTGGTGCTGCAACGCTGCCAGAGAAAGACCAGGAGCACACGCAGATGCAAACCATCAGCAATCAAGAAGCAGAAGAAGAAAAAGCAGAAGGTTGCTTTCACACAGATACGGTTCTGGTTCGGGCATCAGTTCTGTTTTCGAGTCTCAGAACCTTGGTGTAATGGTGCGGCAGATGTGAGGACCCAAACGCAGGCTGATGAGGCAGGAGGCAGACCGGTGCAGAACTCAAGGTTGTAATAACAAGAATTAGATTTACAAATTCATTATTGGCTTTTTTTTATATATCTAACTTTATTGAAACACAGCTTGCAATACAGCACTTTTGTGATCATTAACAGCCAATATTGTGAAAAGTCTCTGGGGTGACTGCGTGATTAGACTGCAAAAAAGATGCATATTAATCATTTTATTACCTAAAACTCTCAGATTTGAAAGCAAATTGCTTTTTTTTTGTGTTACCCCTGTAGTAATATGATATTTAAAACCGGCTCAAATCCAGAGAAGAACAAAAGACATAAAAATACAAAAAATAAATAAATAAATAAATAAAATGGAGGAAAAAATGTAAAAATAAATTGTCAGTGGAAAAACCAGTCCTTTGTGCATTTCAATGATAGACAAACTACTCTGGGAATATTTATTCATGTGGTTGTTTCATGTCTCCACAAAATTTTAGAAACAATTACAAGAGTTTAGTCATTTGAACCATGAGCACACTCGGGACAAAAAGACTGGTTTGCTTACTGAAATTATACTTTCATTTGCCAGATATTTCATCAGTAAACCAACAATTATCCATTTTTTATAATATGAGAGTTAGTATAAAAATATTTCTGCAGCACTTTTAGGTTAGAGAAACAACAGTCTGTGGTGATCACTTATGTTATTTTTCTATTTCTCTCCAAACCATTTGACAGTTTAATAGAATTTGGCATTTTGCTACAACTTCTTGGACATCAACGCACTCATGGGTGTAGTCACAGAGAAAATTGTTGTAGCGAGTCCATTCCTATCTCATTCTCATCTAACCCCACTTTCTGAATCAATCTCTCACTGTAGATTCCTTTTTTTATTTCATCATCTGGGACTGTTTTACCTCTATTTGATAAATAAATAGTTAACAGAAATTTCCTTTTTGAGTTTGCTTTTTTTATTATTATTATTCTTAACTGGACATAAGACATGCATAAAAGCTGTTGGGGCCAGACTTCTAGGTAAATTGTAAATTAAACTGTTTAAATCAGGCATATTTGTATTTTTTGCTGAAAAATAAAGAATGAAAATAAAGTTTGAGTATAATAAAAAACTGAATGTCACATATATAAGTCTGTTTCTTTGTTTTATGAGTTACAGCTGCAAGAACATTTAACAAAAAAAAATAATCTCAACAGTCTTCCTGGTTGGATGCAGATCTAAACATTTTGGACAGCAGATGATAAGACATGGCCTATTTTTCTTACATATTTTATCCCTTACTGGAACATTTTTTTGCAGCATTGTTTACATAAGCGTGGTACATATCCTATTGTCTGTTCAGCCAGCACAGAAAGGGTAGCTGGAAGTAATTACTGGCCTGAGGCATCAGTATCCAAGCCTGATGGCTGCATCCCCTGTTTTCTGTTTGTTTCTGATGTTGCTTTCAGACACAATAGAAACAGAGACAGAAGGCTTGGGAGATAAATGGAGGGGGAGGGATGGTGAGAAAGAGGCAGAGCACAGAGAGTCACAGTTGGAAAAGCTAAAAAGGAATTAACAAACAAGTGCTGCGTTCAGGAACCACAACAATCATGTTCTTTTTGCATTGTTAATAGTGCTATCTCAGTATGATGTATTGTAGAATACACTACAATGTTAACAGAAAGCAATGAGTTAGATGAAAGTGTAATCAACATCAAACAGGGAAAATGTTGCCATGAAAGGGTTTAAAGCGTGTAATCTAGTGTTACCAGGTGTACTGGTTATTTTGCCAAGACCTGCTTTATACGGAAACAACTACAATAGAAGAAGTAGCTGTCCTAGCTGGAAACAATGTTCTAGAAAGAAAAGCACCACAGCAGACAACCAAAAATGGAAAATGGATAGGGAACTATTTTTAACTTTTAATTTCTATCATCTCTGGTACTTGTTGGTAGGCTATTCAGTCATGTGAAAGAAACCCAAGAGGACATTATCAAGACAGAAAAGAGAAAATTATAGAGCAAGAGATAAGACGAGAGTGAATATCAGACTGACTTTTACTGACTGGAGAGAGCTCAGCGAAGAGAAAGGGGGCAAGATGGATGGATGGAGAGTTAGCTGCACTTAGGAGGCGTCAAAGTGCTAGAATCTAGTTAAGTGGTTGTCATGCTCTATTGGTTTTGGTTTGGTAGTCTTGTCGTGTTATGTTTTCCTTGCAACCTAGACAGTGGTGAGGCTTTAAAAAAGTTGAATAATGTGACTTTGTAGATCCTTTTTTCAACTAACATCTAAGCTTTGAATTTGAGAACTACCCATCAGTTCAGCTTCCGGACATCTCAAATTATTTGGTTCTTCAGATGAGCTTCTATACAACCAGGCCTATAACTTCTTTGTGTGTGGAAGGATGAAAGCATTTGGTATTAAAAGCCCTCTTGAGAAATTCATTCAGTGATGCCACATGAAAACCAGTTATATCTGGGATAACAAGGAAGCTGATGGTCAGTCACACAAGTTTAATATTTGTCAGGTCAGACCAGCAAACCCGTTTAGTCATTCATTTTGCCCTTCACTAGGTTGAAAAGCTGTTTTCCACTGAAATAGGCTAACACCACCTTAAGCAACAAAAATATAGGACATTAACAGGTCTGATTTTAATCTGATTTGATAAAAGTGAAAATATTTTTGCAGAAAAAGGTCTGAACAAAATAATTGTCTACTTCTTTTTAGCCATCTTATCTACCAAATACACAATAGGAATGCAATGAATGAAGCTGCTGCTAGCTGTTGTGTAAGAAAGCAATGCTGCAGCCAGCCTTCCTCCTCGTCTGATCCATCTTATCCTGCACAGGCCACTGTGTGACTATGTGTGCTTCCTGTTTAGGATGGTATATAAATAGTAGAGCTCTGTCCTAAATTGTGAAATTGGTTTTGCTCTTCTGCCAGGCCCAAAGGAAAAAGAAGAAGGCATGTGAAAACTATTAGGCTGCAGCTTAAACTCATGGACAGACAGAAGCTTTGGTAAACATCTTTATCAGAAATCATATATTTTTTAATGAATGTCATAAGGTCATAAAGTGGCAGAAATAATAAATTTTCACAGATATAACAGGGATCCTAATGCCTGGCTTGTATTATAACTGCTAACTGTAACAAAAATGTACTTAAATGGATTTCTGGACTTGCAAAGAAGGCTAATTAGATAAGAACTGTGTGTATAAAAAAGTTAGCTGTGTGATGGTCGTTAAGCAATGTAATCACTTCTGGTAAGTTAAACTTGAGCTCCACCTGGAGCTACATCTTAACTTTCTATACCACTCATTCACTTCTAACCTTTCTTTCAGATTCTCTCAGCACAAGTTGTAACTATAGAGGAACTGCAGTGGAAAAGACTGCAGGGCTGCAGCAGAGCAGAGCCGTATATCCATGAGAGCTCAGGTGAATTTCTTTGGAGGAATTTGAGACAGTGAATCCTCTGAAGAATTCCTCTTGCTGAGGAAGTTTGGGGGGTAGAAGAGTGTTCATGAATTCAGTTTAGTTTTACCATAATTTTGTTTGACACAGTGAAGGTTTGCACTAAATCTTTAACATATATTCTGTGCACGTGTTACAGTAGTGGCGTTGCGCCTATATTGCATCAGTAGTAGCTCACTGGGAATGAATCCTTTTACATTCTTTGAGCTGAATTCAATTAACATCAGTGTAAGTGGGTAGCATAAGTGTAATGTTTGAATACAGTTATTTGTAGCTGTAGTGTGGGATGTATATGTGCAATTTGTGGTCAAATTCATAAACTCCTAATTTCAATTGGAAAGCACTGGATAAAATCTAGATTTGGGTTTTAAAGACTTTTACATACCAAGTCCCCTTCTCACATTTTTTATGTCATTTAACATAAAACACCACAAACAGACACCTAGCACTCCGACTTTAGTGAGTTTTATAAAGTAACATCCTGCAGATACTTGGAGTATAATTATTTAGCAACATTCTGCATGTGCATACAGTGTGTATACAATTATTCTAGGACAAATACATAATGGTGGAAACATAATACTTAACACAGAAAAAGTCTTTAAAAGGCAGAAAACAAAAGAGGACTGATCTGATTTTAGGAAATAAAACTCCATTTTAACAAATCTTAGGGCAAGTTTGTTTTTTCTAGATAAAAATGCACACAGGACTGTGAAACTCTGCGTGGTTACTTAAAAAAAATCCATTCATTTTCTATGCTCACTTTATCCGATTCAGGATTGAAGAGTGGCTAGAGCCTGACCCTGCAGCTATCAGGTGAGACGTGGGGTACACCATGAATAGATTGCCAATGAATCATGGGGCCAACACAGAGATGAAGGACCTAACATGCATGTTAGGGAGGGAGTCAGAGTTCAGAAGATGTGAACTCCACACAGAGAATGGCTGTATGTGACTAGTTGAAAACGACAGAATTTTTTCTAACTCTTTATATGCACAATATATTAGAGTTTATTAATTAAAATAGAGTAACTTCATAAAACATTTATGTAAGAAATACTGATGATCTCCTCGGTTGGCCTGTACAAACACTCAACTCTGCTAGTTTGAGATTTTGAGAATCATATCTTAAAAAAAAAGTAGACAGGACCATCATTCGCTTCTTTCATATTTAATAACAGTATGTAATTCATGGCAGTGAGACATTTCAGCCTGCCACATTCAGTGAACAGCTTCTTCATACAGTATAAAGAAATAAATTAAGCAGAATGGTAAAACTTACTCCTCTTCCTCATATCAAGCTTTAAAAACTTGTCTTTCTGCTTCCATCCTCTTCATGCAATGTTCCCCAAATATTATTACTTTCATAACTTCATACCTCCAGTTTACAGGGCTCACCATGATCTCTGCAGGAAGCAAACAACTTTCTGCATTGTTATTTATTTCTTTAACCAAAAAAAATGTCCAGCAAATGACATAATTCTAATGGGAGTTTGCATTAATATGCAAACTCCAAAATCATCACCCAACTTAGATACAGCGGTGTTCAAGAGCACTGAGGCCTCAAACTCTGTAGTGATTGAAGACTTTTATCTGAAGGAGAAATACACCAAAGGAAAGTTTTTCTTTCATTACAATCCTTTTTGTGTTGATGCTGAGCATTTGTTTGTGCAAACATCATGTGCCTCTGTCATCAAATCAAGAATAAATTGACATACATTATATTACTGATGTGGGTTTGTGATGGTAATCTTGGAACCGGAGCCTTATTATCACTTGTATTTATGTTGACATTGTTGACAGCCACAAAAATCCTTGCGATCAGACACATACGGAACAATCATGTTTAAAAACACATGTATTGCAGTAACAGGACAATCAAAGTTAAAGTGCTTGTATTTACAACTGATGGGCTCCAGCTGTCTAACAGCATCACGTTAAGGATTGCTTCTGAAGTCTTGCCTGAGGAAAAAATCTTGCTGTGACCTCTCGTGGGAGGCGAGTTGTTGCAGGAAGTCTAAAGTGTGAACATGGGTGAGAGCAGAAAGAGCCAGGGGAAGAACAGAGTAAAATCACAACACTACAGAACAAAATGGGAAGAAAGCTGCACTGTGAATGGCTTGTACAGACCGCCACCGCATGGCTTTATTGTGGCTAGAAATGCGCTACAAATTGATGTGCATTCTTCTGTCTTCACACTGGACTTTACTCACCATCATGCTAACAGTTTTCAGAGCAGCTTTCCCTGCAGAGGAATGCTGCAGACTGACTGCATGCGACTGTATGAGCTGAAAGTTATTAAATATGTCCTCTTTCCCCATCCCCTCCTTCTTTAATTTTCTTCCCTATACTCTGGCTCACAAAAGTAGGGCTATCAATTTCAGTACTGGTATGCACAAATAAATGCATGTGATTTGTGCAGCTATGCCTAAGGCCATAATTGCTAAAATAATCTGTCATGTCTGATTACTCTCGACATGGCTTATGCAATAATTTAATTGGTGTTTGCTGTAAGATTTACAATAATCACTTTTCTTAAGCCCCTTCTTGTTTTTGATGGTTCATACAGATGCAGAGATGGACTTGTTCACCATCTTCCCTCCAGTTCTTTATGAATGTGCAACTCACATGGCGCACAACAGGTTACAAATATCAAGAGATGCGCAATAGATGTAACTGATATTTCCAACAAGCGCTATAAACTCCAGCTGGGGATTTTAAATGCCTGCTGGTTATGAAGTAAGTTAAAAAAGACGAGTTTGAATAAGCAGAGCAGCAGGGCAGCATTGTGCCACTAATACACAAACACCAGGAAAATGAGAGAAATGATGTTTATGCTCCTGCAGAAAGCTCGGTTTTCCTTTAAAATGTTTTTCTTTTCTTTTCAGCGTGGTCTCAAGATTGTTTGGTCTCCATAACCTTGTTGTTGAGTTAAGATCAGTAATTATCAGTATACGTGTAACTGGTGAAGAATAGATGAAGGTGGCACATAGCACAAACACAAACATGACGGCTGAGACCAGGCAAAGCAAAAGCAAAACATAAATGTTTCTGTGGGCATTCCTTCTGGCTATTTAATGATCATCTCAGCCTGTCAGTTGCAAAAACAAGCACTTTTCCTCTTCTTTACATGTTCTGACTCAAGGTGCTGTCTCAACATGTCTGGGTTTTTAGTGTGTTTTACTAATTTAGACCTTGAAAATTTAATTGAAAAGTTTATTGTAGTGTTTACTGCACAAAAAAAACAATAAAAAAATATAACATTGTTCCTTGACTTTAACCTCAAAGTCATCATGAGTATTGGTGTAAAAATGTACCACTGCTTGGGGGAAGAACTGCCTGGAGGATATCCTCAGGGAGTAAACATCTTCATAGTTTAGACAAATAAAAACATGAAGCAAACTCTAGAGGAAGATGAAACAACAGACATTATGATGAGTAACATCTCACCAACACAGCCAGGAAGAAGAACAAAAATACCACCAAAAGCTTCTGTGCATGTTTTTGTCTGATGACAGGCTTGAAATACCCAGTTCTGTTGATCTACCTGTGGGGTCATCATTAAAGAGGAAGTTCATCAGATCCAAAAATACACAATCAGCACACAGGAAATGAAGGAAATTTAATTGAAGGGAAATTTTGATGTGAACCATTGATTTCCTCAGCTATAAAATGATCTTTTATGAATTGGTCTTATATGAACACAGGTAAACTACTGTGGATCATATGGTTCCTTTGTTTAAACTGGATTATAACTAAACTACAATGAATTGGATTGAGTTGGACTGCCTTGAGATGACTTTGTTGTGAAAAAGAATAGAATTGAACTGAAATCTAAAGGATCAACTTTGGTATCACTGATTTACTTTCTATGGACCAAGTTCCTGCTGGGAGGTTTCAGATGACCAGGAATTCAGCTCTGAAACAGAAGTTGAGTCTTCAGATTGAGATGCAGCATTAAGTCTATAACGTGTCGAGTCCTGCTGCAGCTTCTTGTGATAATCCACCTCAGAGAGAAAAGGAATTTCACCTGGATCCATCAGCCTGAATGAACTGTGTTTGAGGAGTTCATCTAAGCAAGGATATCCAGTGCCTGTTTGAGTGAACATCATTGTACCTCACACAGTTGTTTGTATGAGCAAACATGCGCACACACACGTTGTTAAAGGTCCGAGGCGTTGAGAAAGTCTGCTCATGCTGGTGCGCCTTTCCACTGTGTGTGTGCGCTGTTCCTGTGTCATGCCGAACCGAGGCTGTCGAAACCGCAGAACTTCCATCGTTTCTCCAGAGTGGCGCCGACGCCGCTCAGCTCCTGCTTGAACATGCTGGGCAGACGCACCATGAGACGCTCCAGCTCACTGGCAGATACCTGACACCACAGAAGAAGAAAAATCAAAAACTACTTAAGAAGTTTTTATTTTACTGCAAATATCTAACTAAAGGACCTGCTGCTCATCCTGAATGTTAAATTTAGTAAACCTCATTTTTGTATAAAATATATTCAGAGTTATTTAATCAGATTGAAGTGGATCAAATCAGGGAAGACGTTTTTGCTCATTTTTAATGGAAACATGGTGATAAATAGAAGGTCATTTTGGGAACGAGAGAACAACAATAGCTCAAGATAGCTCATGGAAATAGTTGGTTTTTCATCTTTGTAGATGATGTTAAATTAGTTTCATTAAAATATGCAGAATACCCTCTTAGGTGTTTCAGTCCTTATATGCAGTAAATATCCTCATCATCACAGTAAGAGCGACGGGATAAATATAATCAAATGTTGCTTTGAAATTTTAGGGCCACAATGAGTTCTAAGACAGAATTATCTCTTCCCAAAGGTGGATATAATAAAGTTACAATAGCTTCTGTGATAAAGGAAATGATAAGGAGAGAACTGAAGCTTCTCTCTGTATTTGGAGAATTCAAACGGCTCTCATCATGGCTGCTTCTGAGGTACTTCTAGCTTATTTCACTCAGGAACCTTCTTAAGCAATGATTGAAATCTTGGAGTTTATTCACCTTACCAAAAGAATGTAATTTGATTTCCACAAGAGTATTTTCAATAAAGACAGAGACTGTGGCTGATCCACTTCTCCTCTACTGAAATCCTGACAGTATTTCTCATCCAGAGAGAGTCTACATGGTTCGCTTGCTTCTTCAGATCGGGATTTAGGCTGCAGTTAACAGACTAAGTACTGTAAATTATGAACTAGTGTCTATGGGCAGCTCACATCATGCAGAGACACACTGTCATCATTCCCTATGGAAAGAAAATCACCTTGTAAGGCATCATAGGAGGACTGAAAAATTGCCAAATTGTGAAAACTCTACCTTTGTCCATGAAGTTGATGACCATTGTTTTGTGATCCTTTATTTGCAGGCACTTTGTTCTTGATCAAAGCTAAATCAATTACTGCTGATCACAAAAATGTGGCATTTTCCTTCGTACAAAATCTTCCACTGTACAATCTTCCATTGTACATTACTTTAAAATCAAAGTGACATTTATGGGAATATAATGAGGAATGACGGGATGAAATTGCATTTCTCCTTTTTCAGTGTAAAGCAAACATCATTATGGACGTGAAAAAGACACAAGACAAAAGTATAAGGTTTTAGGTCCACATGCAGGCCATGTTGTGGATTTTCTTCGTTAATCAGCAGTGAGAAACAAATCCATAAAGCTCCAGTTGTCTTTTAAGTCATTTATCATTCTGTAGCAGGAAAACAGGTTCGACACAGTACAAGAGTCTACAGAAGTAGTTTTAAAACCTGTTGTTCTTCCAAGAGTTTTTATACTCTACTCAAGGCTTCGGCCCACATCCCTCTCAGCCAATCCCTGCTAGTGCTGAGCGCGTGGACAGTGTACGCATGACAACAGGTAACAGTCAAAACTAACTCTGATCTTAATGAGACTATAACTGGAGTCAGGCTACAACCTAAACTAACCTTCACCTGGAGTCAGACAGGGTTCTGCAGTCTTCATAAACATAAAAGTGCTGTATGTCTGCGACTACTTTCAGATTAAACCTTAGTATTAATTTGAATTATTGCAATAATATAAAGATAAATGTATATAAAAATGATCAGAATTTAAATGTCCTTAACAGCCAACATCTGAGACTTTCTACATCAGATCTGCTCATTGCTTAAAGAAGAATTATGAATTTTTAACTTAGCAGCATTTCAGTTTAAATGTATTTTTTCAATAATTTCTCTAGTACAGTGGTTCCCTACTTTTTCTCGGGGTACCGCTTCATGCAAATACTAAAAAGCCATGGACTCCCCACCCGTCCCTGTGCTGAAACCATATTTGGTTTAATGTTTTCAAAAGCGAGATTCTCACAATGAATAATGTAGTCCTGTTCTTTAATAAAGGCAAAGGTAAATTAAGTTAATTAAATTAACATAGATCCTTACTTTTTGTTCTTAAAATAATGACAATGTGTGGACATTAATCACAATAGCTATTAATGTTCAAAGCCTCAGGGACCACCTGTGCTCTTTGGGGGACCCCCTTGGGGGGTCCCAGACCCCAGGTTGGGTACCACTGCTGTAGTAGAAAAGCACATAGTTATGTTGCCATCTTTACCTTTGAGTCCAGTCTCTGTATGTACGACCACAAATACTCAAGATTAGCACCAAATGGATGGACGTGGAGGAATGTTGATATAATGCCTGCAGAAGAAAAACAGGTCAAACAGAAACTTGTGGTTTAGCTCAAACAAAACCTGAAAATCAATAAAATCAATAAAAGTTTAAAGTTATCAATATGTTTGCATATCACTGATAAAACTGAAAGGTTTCTGTTTGATTTGGCTAATGTGAGTAAAGCTTTTCTTGAAGGTTTCACAATCAAGCATTGTTAAGATCAGAGTTCTTTACAATGAACTTCCCTTTAAACGTATAGAAGCAAAGTTTACCATCAGTATTCAATCATGCTGTATGAACACAAGCTAATAAAGCTAACAGAGTAAGAAAGGCGTCTGGAAGATGAACCTGAGTGAATATTAAATGCAAAGCTCCAAGCTCCAGTGGGGCAGCCAGTCTGCATCCTCATGAAGTACTGCACAATAAACAAATGGCAGCACAGCCCCATTAAAATAAAAAAACAGAAAAAAATGCTGGCTGGAGCAGAAACAGCTCTCAAGGTGATTACTTCTGAGAGGTCCTGCAGAAGAAGGCAGTCATGCAGAGGGAGGGAGAGGGCGGGGGGAGATTGGGTAAAGGAATAGAGTGGCATCCCCTGGAGAATCCGGTACAGCCAATATTTATTTCCTTGATTTATGTGGCGAAACGCTGGCAATTACAGACGGGCCTAATTTAATTCCTTCCACCAGGCCTGCTCACATGGAACGGTGCCACCAATGGAGAGCTGGAGGGTAGGGAGGGGGTGGTCTGTGAGTGTGCACGCTCTCAAAAAGAATGTTAAATTTCCAACCAGCACCAAGAGAACTATTTGCCCTCTGACAGAAACAGGACGTTCCTTCAGCAGCGTGTCCAATCAGCATCTGTGGTGACATACGCTCCCATCCATCATCTGCTGGGGGATGTGAGGATGAACAGCTGATGGGCTCGTCTGCTCTGCTGCACTTACAATCAGGCATCCAAACACAGCAAACCTCTCTCTACTACAGGTCAAAGTTGATTAAGCAAAAGTTGAGAATAAGCGCCAAAGTCCAAAAGGTGAAAGTCATTGACTAAACCAGTCAAATGAACATCTAAAACCCTGGCACAGAGGGTTGTAGTGGTACACATCACAAGTAAGACAGTAACAGTGCTGATAATAATG
The DNA here is from genome assembly GCA_026261665.1 of Melanotaenia duboulayi. Taxonomy (NCBI): domain Eukaryota; kingdom Metazoa; phylum Chordata; class Actinopteri; order Atheriniformes; family Melanotaeniidae; genus Melanotaenia; species Melanotaenia duboulayi. The sequence continues at coordinate 6,266,813 of CM047986.1, forward strand.
CAGGATGCAGAGCATGCTTCACATAACAAAGCTGATTGTTTTAATGTAACTATGTATTAACTATGTCAGTTGTGTTGAAGCAGGAAACATTGAAAACCTGCAGGACAGCGGTCCCCAAGGACCAACTTTGGTCACCCCTGGTCTAGACAAATAAATAAACTCATCCTCAGGGCTTGTTTTCCAAGTGCCTAAATTAATACCTGGCAACCAACAAGTGCACAGACGAAGAGAGGAGAGATGGCATTAACTAGTGTGTCCAGTAATTGGATCTAACTCCCTGGGTTCACTTAGTTTAGTGTGTCAATCCTGTTCCTCAAGACCCACTACCCTGCATTTTTTATGTTTCTATACTTAATAAACCTGGAAAGGACTTGATGAAGGAGGTCCATTAATCTGAATCAGGTGTGTTGGTGTAGGAAAACATCTAAAGCACCCAGGTAGGTGGGTCCTAAGAACCAGGATTAGGAAACACTGTACCAGAGGAAGCAGGGTTGGCACAAGGATGAAGGCAGTTAGGTATTCAGGTGTGTCACCTTGCCTCCAGCCTAAATATGATGTAGTTTAGTTTAATAGGGTAAGACCCTTTAAGGACTGAGAGTTGGACCCAGGAGATGGAAAGCCACATGTGATTGATTTTAGTAACGTAACATATTTGTTGTACAGTAAAGACGGCACTTATACTACAAGAAAGGTAAAAAATATCAATAACTTGAGTTAAGACAAGGCATTTATTATGCAAAGCTGTTTTCTCTCAGTATTAGATAAAGACACACAGTTCTAAGTGTATTCGTCCTTAAGTGCTTCAATGTGCTCATAAAGGTTTTTCTCTGTAGAAAAGCTTGTCTTTCACTTTGTCTTTGTGCAGTTGGATTTAGTCAGAAATGATTGGTTACAGTGAGAAGAGCAGCAGTTTACAAGGCCAGTTGGCAGTCATGACAAGCAGAGAGGAATGTTTTTGTAAAGCAATACATCACTATACACTTGTAAACATAAGATAATGACATGATTTACTTTTCTATGATTTCGTGTTTGTTTTCGAAAACTAATTTGCCTGCTTTCAAAATCATATACCAGAGCCTTTTCTCAAGTTCTCATTTTAGAGGCTCTGCCTTCATAAATGCTTTGCACCAAAGTCATTTAATTTAATTAATTACTTTGACTGCTCATTTATAAAATTCTAGGATTTATAATCCACTTCCACTAATTGCTGGTAGGAATGGTCAACGGCATCTACTGAGTTTTCATTGTCCCCTTTTCATTTTATTGTTATGCCAAGTGTTACATATGTTTATCAGATAACAGCTCACATTTTGGGGGTTTCTGTTCATCTTTTGCATGCAAATTAAACTGTATAATGTAAATGTTTGTTGTCACATGCAACTTTTAACATGTTTTTGGTTGATAAAAACCTCCTGGCAGCAGCAGCTTGCAGCCAGCCTAAGAGGAAGACGGAGAGTTCTGCCTCCACTCTCCTTCATTTCTGGAATTTCTTGGCACCACTAAGAGAGATAAATGCACTACTGTTTCTTTTGCTGTGGACAGAACAGCACAATACAGATCTCTCCACGCTGCTCTCGATGCTGCTGCATTACAGAAGGGGTTCAAACAACAAGCGGAAACAAACCTTGCTGAAATTAATTCAGCCTGACCAAGACCTCAGTTACATGTGGCAATCTTTAATTTTCTGCTACCAAACAGTTCTGCTGTGCAATGAACTTACAAAACAATCAGTCCAGTGATATCCCCACATGTAGCAGCACTGCTGCTCAAGTTACATGCATGCATGAGACATTGTAAGCTCCAGTCAAATTAATTTACAGTCCCAGTATGTGTATAATCCACCTAAAGCTGCGTACTGGAAGAGGTTGTTGGAAGCAGAAGCTGGAAACAAAACACACAAGTCAGTGTGTTCACACATTCCCCTCTGTTCACACTGCAGCAGAGCCAGCAGAGGGGTCAAATATAAAAACGGATGAATCGCATTAATTTGATCTAAAAGTGGATTGTTTTCCATTGGGGGTGGCAGCATTGTTTCACTCCTATCCAGAGAGCGATTTTTAAGTCTTTCTCTGCAGGTTATTGTTAACATGATGGCTCTGCATGTGGTTTAGTTAAGACTAAGACTTTATGTGAAAATGGACCTGAATTCATTATGCTGCCAGTCTTAACTGTGATCACAACAGTACATCCAAGAAAAGCTAAGACTGATGATGCTGTAATAAACACACAAGTTTTCCCAGAACTCTAACTTAAACTTTTCTGGCCTCCTGCTGCTGTGGTCACAGCTGGAGGGAAGAAACAGGGTGCAACGCCTTATAAAAGCTGATAGAAACTTAAGGTGTGTTTCATTGGTCCAGAATTTAGCTGGAAAACTGTATTTCATACTTCATCTGTCCATCCCTGCTTGACTAGAACAATGAAACTGTGAAGGCTTCATGGAATAACTGGCTGCAGAGACTGATTTTGGGTTCAGTAGGTGTGACTTTTAGATTATGTTTTTAACATAGCTACACAAGTGGTGACATGCAATATTATTTCAGATTACAGTAATTCAACATTATATCATTAATTATTGAGTGCCTCGATAAAAAAAAGAAAAAAAAAGTAAATTCATGCCAAACTTATGAAATGTTTGTTTCTGATTATATTTACCCAGAAGAAGAGCTTCTTTTTCTGATGCAACTCCTCCTCTTAGAAACTCACTCCTCCTGTCTCTGCTGAGGAACAGAGAAGGAACGCATCCATTCATGCCCTGTGAAAATGCATATATCGGTTAAAGACAAAGGAAAATTCAGAATATGGTGTTTCTGAAGACTGAGGGGAGTCTGAATAATTCAAATCAAAAGAAGAAATAAAGAAAAATGTGGAAGAGTATACAGAGATAATGGACACAACCCTGAAAGCATTAGCAACATTTTCAGTGTCAGTTTGGATTCATTTTTACCTCATTAGAAAATAAATATACCACTTTAATATGTCACAGAGGATTCTATTGTTAGATTATTTATACATTAAGGTAAAATATGCTCTACTCATGGATAGGATTTGGTTAAAAGTTTTTATATAATATAGAACTACAGAGTGAAGCCAAAGGTTTTGAAGGTGGAAGCTGTACAATTTTGTAATTAAGAAACTGCGTGCAAGCATGGCTGTTGTAGAGGGAGCATTCACCCTCTGCTCTTTTAAAACAGGACATAAGATCATGGAGGTTCTGCCAGACAAACCAAAAGGCTGGTCATAGATCACAAGCTTGAGACGGGCTCCTTCCATCTGTCTTTCCATCACTCAGTTTTATTTATTTTTTTATTTAACCCTTAGATGTCTATGATCACACTGGTGTGATCAGATCATTTTCAATTTTCAAAGCACTGTAACAAAAATTCCAGGTCACCTGCAGCGCTGCTTTCAACTTGACTAGAAAAGCAGATTTCAAACGTTCTCCTAGTTTTTGTATGACGGTTAAAAGGCCACGGACAGTCGGAAAATGATGGTTTTAATTTTCTAATTATTGTACCCAAGCATAAAAGTAGCCTGGGGTGGACATTTATTTTAATATATCCATCATTTTTACATGAGTTTGTCACACAAAAGGGTATTTGAATCAGCTGATATTTTATAATATTTTTTCAGTTCAGATTTTTTTTGTATTTTTGGACCCAATATCTTCATAAAGTAGGATAAAATGAAAAAAAATAATGATCAGATCATAGAGGTGAAGTTGTGCTGACAAAAAACAAACAAACAAACAAACAAAAAAAAAAAGAAAACAAACTTGGGTATGGTAAACATGTTTTATATGGTAAATAAAAGCAAAATCAAAAGAAATGGACAACTGCCTAAAGGCATGGCTGCTGCTAGCCATTTGTGTGCCCAACGCAAAGCTGCTTTCTGGGGCCCCCTCGTTTTTTTAAATCTAGAAGTTTTTACAAAATCATGTCTACTGCAATGCTTGGGTAATTTTTTTTAAAAAAATGGTCATTTTTACTGTTCGCCACTAAAATTGGCCCTGATAGGCCTATGTATCAAATTCTATGTTTAATTCTAAAACTTGTGACTTTCTTCCAAAGAAATTGTGCCATATACACTGACACAGCCACAATAACAACCAGATTTAGAGGAAACATATCCCTAAATAGACAAAAACATTCATAGTGATGCATAGTTTATTGTTCTCCTAGTAGTGCTCTCAAAATCTAGCTGAAGACCAGTAGCACCAGTGTCATACAATGCACCATACATCTGTGAGATAAGAAAATCTTACTAAACTTTTACTTTTGAATGAACAATGCCACAAAATAAATAGATAAACAGACAAATAAAATAAACAAACTTACCACAACAAAAATAATAAATATATATATATATATAAAAAGAAAGATATGTGCAAAGTCTGAGAAACTTTGTCTGTCAAACTTAAGTTTGAGGAAAAATCAACAAAATCAGCAACAGACCACCAGAAGACTGCTGGATAGGACAGGCTCTAATTGTCTATACTAATCATAATCAATAACAAACAATAAATGTATTAGTTTTGTATCTTTTACATGGGTCAGCATAATTCGTATAAAGACTGACATATTATATGTAACAGTCATGTTAGGACAACCTGCTCAGAAAATCAGTTCAGCTGAGATAAAAATGTTCTGTTACTGTTGAAGTGACATTTACAGAGTGTCATTGAACATGTCAGAATCAATCAATCAATGTCATGAACAATGACTTATCTCATTTAAAAGCTCTGACTGGCTGGAAGTTAAGGGGGAGGTAGGGCTGTGCGATACTGCAAATGTTGGTATCATTCCGATACCAAGTAAATCCAGGGCAATTATCGATACCTTTTGCTTAAATTTTGACGGTCATTTAATGATTTTTTTCTTTAATTATTCTTTCATTAATATTATAATAATCAAACACGGTATAAAGATTTTTGTCAAATAAAACATTTATTATTAATTAACTGAATGACAGAAGTGAACAATCTTTATCTTTTGCCCCCAAACTACTCTGTAAGAAAATGACTGATCTCATCCCACTGGTATCGATCGGTAGCGATACTAGCCTTGGTATCAGTACTATCGATATTTGGATTGATCCGCCCAGCTCTAGGGGGGTGGTTCTCTTCATGTCTTCTGTGTGTGTGAAAAGAGGGCAGAGTGTGCCAGTGTGTTTGTTTGTGGCCTTGTTGTGGCCCACAGCAGTCTGAGTCTTCTGGGTAATAAATCGTCAACAACATTGGATCACACTTAACCACTAGGAAGGCTGTAAAGTTTTTAACTATAGATATGCTGTGAGTGTGATTAATCTTGAGCCAAATTTTTGGTGCCCTACATGCAGTGCAAGGGGCACACAGTAGCTAATCATAGAACGCTCTGCCTAAAGGGTAAAGCATTTAGCAGTATTACTAATAACTTTCGCTCTTGTCTCAGTTTTTACCTTTTCATGGAGTTCTCCATTAGTTCCCTCTGCAGCCTCCCCATTACTGTTCAGCAGCTGCAAAGACAGAAAAAAACAGGACTTTTGATGAAAGAGAAACTTGGTTAAAACAAACCAACAGAAACTGTTTTCTTTGCTTAAAAGAAACTAACAAAGGCACATTAAGGCTCTCTGCACTGTCTGTTACACCTTTGCACTGGAGAATTAGTGATTGTATAAATGACTAAAAATATATCTAAAACATTTGCTGACACACACACAGACTGTTGGCCATACCACAACAGTTTCTCAAAGGAAAGCTAAACAATCTTAGTTTATGCAACACAAACAAAATGGAATATATCCCATCTAATGTGAGGAAGTCTGCGTTGTTAGAGAGTACTTGCAGAGTTCAGTGAGCTGTTACATATGCCTGACTGACAGGAAACATGACCCCAACGATTCAGCAGTTGGTTGAAACAATGATTATGAATCTTCTTTAAAAAGGTACTTCAGCTCTGCTGTTTCCAGTCAACTTTATCTAAAATATGGAGCAAGTAAAAACTAAATGGGAAGGTTTTAAAAGTAAACTATAGCTCAACTTAGAAAGACATCAAAGCAGCAGCAAAAAAAAAAAAGAAAAAAAAAAAGGAGAAAGTAATATGCCTTGAAAATGGAAAATGCACAAGAGATGAAAAACTAATAGGCAGAAACGCAGCTGCAAACAATGGAATATGAAGATGAGTGTCTGCAGAAAACTGTTATTCAGAAGCTTTTTCCATCATCACTGATGACACGAGGTGGATGTCAGGACCTGGTGATATGGCAGTCATTACAAGAAATTCTTTATTTTTCAACTTTTTTTGTTCTCATTTTATCGATAGACAGGATGTGCAGCATTAATTAAGTAATTGTACAGGATAATAATGCAGAATCAACCCAATGACATGAGCAGCAAACTGTTAGGATCTCAATCCAACTGAAAATCTGTGGTAGGATTTGGATAAAAATCATCCATGGCTTCATCCTGCTTAGCTGATCTGCCAACTGCCATGTAAAAAA
>CM047986.1:6278578-6289812 GCA_026261665.1 Melanotaenia duboulayi
TTGTAAATGTAAGCTTCAAGTGCTGAATGGACGGTGGCTGTCAGTGACCAAANTACTTTAAGTGCTGAATGGACGGTGGCTGTCTGTGACCAAAATTCTTACAGACAAACATGTTTTCATCTGTGAGTGGATCCGGTGTCCTCAGGTGCATCGATGACTAAACTACAGGTAACTACCTCTGAAATGTGCACATGTACTGTCTTCTATGTGCCTGTTAATGCATTACTTATTCTAAACGGTGCTCTATCAAAACAAAACTGGTACTACAGAGTTTTTTTGTCCATTCAGAGACATATCTTTAATGTATTACATTTTGCTGATCTTTGATTTTGCCTTTAAGACTTTTCTAAGGATAAATATTAAGAAATTATATAATTCCAGCATCTCAAATGTAAAAACAGTTGAATGTTTTATGCTCTAATGCAGAAAGTTCCAAAGGTTAATGTCCAGAAGAATATGGAAAACTATAAACCACATCACCGTAAAATAATCCGATGTAACATGATGCCAGAATGGAGGATTCACAGAATTGCAGTAGACAGGAGAGGAATGAATCACAGAAGCATAAATTGCTGTTAAAATGAGTTAACAAAAAGCTGGAGAAACAGCAGCTATAATTCATGCCAGCATTCACTCAGACTGGAAGCCTTCTGTTCTGGTGTTAAGCTAAATATGTTCATTTGGGCTTTAAGGCATGATGAAATAAATGAAGAGGCACAAGCTCTGAGGCCTAATAGGCMAGAGAGGTGTGTTCATTTTRGRAATACACTGGCATGTCCTGAACATACAGAAGTTTGTTGACATCTGACATCRTTCTCATTAAATGTTTTATATCGTAGTGATACACTTTCATGTCAGTCTTACAGTAAGCATCACTTATCAAATAAAGTGTTACCAAGGAAATATTTAATTCAGCAAAGCTTGTTTTTAATTGCATCAGCTTGTCTGGACTGAGGGAACCAAAGCAGCAGTGAATGACTAACGAGAGACGACAGCAGGGTGACTTTCACTCACAATGTTAGACGTCAAGTTGGCTGCTCGTTTACAACAAGCCAGCAGGGCAGGATATGTGTGTGAGTGTGTGTGTTGGAGGTTGTTTCCAATGTCCCTTGTTTTATCAGCGCTGTCACTTCAGATAGAGACAAACAGGAAGTTGAGGCAAATTAGGCTAACTCGTGCCAAACAAGTGCTGTACTAGAGTAGCTCACTGTGCTGCTTTATAAATCTAGTGCAGAGAGGGATTATGGGAAACCTTTGAATCAGCAGTAAGCAGTACTGTTATTTTTTTTTTTTGTGAACACAGCTGCCAGTTTTCTGACATAAAACTTGTTTGAGATTTAAAACAACTGTGGACTAGTNGATGAGATTTGAGATTTAAAACAACTGTGGACTAGTTGGGGATTAAAGCACCTTCAAGTGTGTTTTTATGATTCTGCTGTCCTAACAGCAAAACCTGCAGGACAGCTGCCCTCATGGGCCAACTTATGACACCCCTCGGGTAAACAAATCACTCAGGGAACATNATGACACCTCTCGGGTAAACAAATCACTCAGGGAACATTTTATCCCCACAACTGCACATATGAGGCAGAAGAACACGCAGTACTTTCAGGATAGCGATGTAGCTCTGATCGTTTGCCAAATTTTAGCTAGACTTTTATTTATTTATTTTTTAATAGTACTTAAAATAATAGAGGAAGTATCTCCTCTATGTTTTGTGTGCAATACAGGAGCTGCACCCTACCTGAATATATTCTAACTCATTTTCCAGGTTTCTGTCCCTGCAGGAGTTTGTAATCACTAGATGGCTACATGTACAGCACCAGTCCAAAGTTTGGAAAAAAAAACCAAACGGCCACTATAACATTTATGGAACTATGTTTGCTTGTATAGGAGCTGAGAAAGGCTCCGGTATTTTCCACAGCTGCTGAAAACCACATGTAAGAATCCAAAACATGAAGCATAAACGTCTCTTAAACATATATTTATAACCCATAATGGATCAAAGTAGGAAAAGTGTTTTTGTGAGTCTAATAAACTCCAGCTATTTCACAAATACTTAATTTCCAGTTTTTTTTCTAAAAAAAACAAACAAACAAACAAAAAACAAAACAAAACAAAAAAAAACCCAAAAGCATAAGCAGTATGTAAATACTACTTCCTGCCCTGGAGGTCTGTCTTTGAAGGTTGCACAGCTTGGCAAAGTCATCAAGAGGCCACCTTGTACTAATGTGGGTGCTATGTTGTGCTTAACTCGGTTTTATAACGTTTTAGGCAGTTTTTAGAAGACGCTGAACAACAGTGTGACTGAATCATTGCTTTAGGGATATTCATATTCGAATTACAGTTTCTGATTGTGCAGAAGTAAAGACGTCAACTTGTGCTACAGATTTTAGAATAATGCTCGGGTCTAACGACGGGGACAGGGAGACTTTTCCTTATGAGTCTCCTGATGTGAATCTGTGCTGGCTGAAATCTGAAGATGGTTTATCTGGAATTTTAAAAAGTAACCCAGAGTTTAGGTGTTTAATTAAATGCACATTTTTTTTCTCTAAAGGTTGAACTTTTATAAAATGACATTAGATTTTTTTTGCTTAAATTTAGACCCAAGTTCCGGCTAATTTAGTGGTAATTATAGGGGATATTTTCCAGGACAAGAAAATATGATACATGTAAAGTGAAGCTTTACCCATGATACTGCTGCCTTCTTGCTTGATTGTCGTTCAGACATCAGTGCAGATGTGTGATTTTTTTGCATTAAAAATAAAAACTGGGTGAAAAGGTAGGGGTGAATGTGTTCACTGTAGTCCATGGGATAAATTGGTATTGACACCTACCTGCTGCATACTGTGCATGCTCTGCTGCAGTAGCTGGATCTGAGCCTCCGGACTGTGCGTATGCATTTGTGTGTGATCGTCATCTGCACGGTTGCCTCTGATCTGCTCCTTCCTCAAAAGCTCCACCTCATTCCTGTAGGCATCCAACTGCCAACGCAGAGAGTCGTTCTCCTCCCTCAGAGAAGACTGAGTCTGATCACACAGTCCTGCAGGAGAAGGGGAGGCTTTTAAATGGTTCCTTTATATAAAGATATTCACGACAAATGAAACACAACTGATTAGAAGTTTGAGCAGTGAAATAACAAAAATAAATCTGAAGGGAAACTAGCTTTGGTTTACCATTTTCTTCAGTGCGTATCCTCTTGCAAGGAATTTCATCTGCATCCTCATCTGACATCTCCATTTCCTCCTCTCGTCGGATGCCCATGATCTCCTCGCTGTGGGCGTTTCTCAGCTCCTGAAACATCACAACAAGCAGACACAATCATAGCAACAACAGTTGTCAGCACAAAAAAATATAAATAAATAAATTGTACCAATAGTTGAATTACTGTGCTTTCAAGTTTAGGTGCTGGGGGGAAAGAGTGTGTTTGTGTGTTGTTTAAAGAAAAGTTGCCACCTGCAGGTAACACATACACCATATTTTGAGTTATTTGGAGGGTGTGGTGCCAGTGGAGACGTCTGCAGAGCTTCAGTTAAAGTGGAAGTTCTCTAACTGTTTGATGTGGCTGAGGATTTCCCATGTTGTTTACCCCCAAGACTCCTGACTCCATCTGACAACGTAGTCACTGTGAGATTTGAGAAACTCTCCTGTAAAACTGGAATGTTTGACACGTTCACACTAGCTGACCTACACTAGCTTATGTTTGAAGGTGAAGCCAGTACTTTCAATATATTACATTCCTCCAACATTATTGATGGAGGAATGTAATATGTAATATGTAATATCCTCCAATATGGATCAGAGGTTGTGGTTGTTTTACACACTACTGTGAGACCAGGCTACTCTCTTCCTGTAAACTGGCCAGAGGATCACAACCACTGACCGCATATGTAGTTAAGTGAGTGATCGATAAATGTTTCAATACGACCGAGCTATTTCACATAGGTTTAGCTGCTTTCAATCATGTTCTTAAATCAATATATTTATAGGTAGATTCCTGTTCTATTAGTGATCAAACCAAAATTTAAAAGCCTTTTTTTTAATCAGTCTGTCATCAGCAGAAGACAGTGTGCACCTCCTCATTTTGATTTGTGTTATTTTAAATGTGTCAGTGTCTTGTTTTAAATTTTATATCATATTATTTATTTATGCATTCCACCCCTGCAGAATAAAAATAAATTAATGAATAAAAACAAGCTGCCCTTTGCATCACAGGCGGCTGAATCCACCCTCGAGTGCTGACTGTGCTGAAAATGTACAAATCCTCCCTCCTTTACATGCAGCATGCTCATGTTCGCACTTGTTATCTTGATTTTACTCTGGATGAATAATTAATCAGAAACTTAACCCTAGAAGTCACTGTTGCCATAGCAGCGCTTCACACTTTCGAGGACGTCAGATCTTTTGCATTTGGGCTGCAGGGAAAAGGGGAGGCCCAGATCAGAGGATGCTGGCTGTCTGTCTGTGAAGGCAAAGCATCCAGCAAAACAACAACATGGCCATTGAATACGACAGATCACACGGGGCTGTCTGTCACGCTTTCTCCTGGGGACTAGGTGCTGGCAGAGAAGAAAGCAGAAGGATGGGTTGGGAGGAGAGAACAGTTTAAAAAAAAGGTTTACCAACCTCACACTGCTTGCGCCAAATGTCTATGTTCTTGCGCTGTGCTTTTGAGAAATGGTCCCATGCCTTTTGTCTGGTGGCTGCGGTGAAAACGGTGGTGATCTGCTCGACTTTGAGGTGAACAGGGAGGAGGAAGAGGAGGAGGGAGGGTCAAGACAAAACAAGCCATTTATGTAGTGTTGTAGCACTGACTGGAGGCTCGTACAGTAGACAGAGGAGAGACTGTGGACATACACTGATCACAGACTACTTAATGCAGCATATTGAAGGACTCATGGCTTTTGGTTCTTTTAGAGTTATTTTATCTCGTATATAAGTTACATTTAATGAACTTCAGAACTTGTGCAGAGTCCTGATTCTCTGAGCAGATGATGAGAGAAGAATAAAAGAGAGAAAAGTACTACTCTGAAGAAGAGAAGCAAGGTTATTTTTGTAAATGAAAATAAGAGTGATCCAGCTTTAAGCTGGCAGGAAAAATTGAGTTTATCTGCAGACTATCTGATTAATATTGAGTGATGCTCAAAGCTGAATGCTCTGGTCTAACTCCGCCAAGGATGTTTCCGGTTTACTTCAGGTGAGTTCTGTGTAAATTTGGCTGCAGTTGTCATACTGACTTTGCATTTTCCATTTTCCCAGCAAACTTTTTTCTTTAGAATAAAATCTTGTCTTTCCTTTCAGTTCAGAAACTTGTTGCACCCACTTTTAAATTTGAAATGTAATTCAGATGCATCTATGCGATGCTTTTTTGCTTTTCAATTTGTCCTCCATGGAGGACTGTGAGGTCTATCACAAACATTAAAACCTTAATTCATCTTTGTACATTGTGTGCTCGGGTCAGATGGTCTGCTTTTGCACTAACTTCAACCGCTCCAGTCCTCACTAAGACCAAGAAAGTAGATCATATATCCTGCTGTTAGTTTACAAAGCACTGAATGTTTTAGGACCAAAATACATTCAGGATCTTCTGGTTTGTTATGAACCAAAGCACAAAAGGAATAAAACAATAGCAGTGCCTTATGAATGTGTGTGTGAAGGGGTGAATGTGACATGTGGTGCAAAAGTGCTTTGATTGTTCAACATGTGACTAGAAAAGTGCTTTATAAATGTGGTCCAGTTCATGCTAATGGACACACATTATGTTTAGTGGGACGTTTATTCTGTTTTGTGGAGACAGAACTCATTGTGAATGTTTCAGTGTGTAAATGAAACATTCATTGATTTCACTCATGTAAAAAAACAAGTTTAGGTGTGTTGCATGTGAAGAATCTGCTTACTCCGATGTGTGTGTGTTGGTTGCTGACAATCTTTATTTGAACTTGAACTCAGAGGTGGAAAGTGCAAAGCCAACATAACACATATAAAAATCTTTTATGGTCAAACACAGCAGGTTGAAATAAACCAGACTGGTCCTTTGAGGAAGACAGATGTGAACTTCAATATGTGTCATGTGATGAACAGGTCTCTCTCCTGGCCAGTGCTTTTACTTACATCACCTGCAGCTTCACTCCCTTAGTGACTGACAAAGGCAGCATTTATCAAGAATGGAAGGTGACCTTTAGACTCTATATGCAAATTAAAGTTGTAACTATGCTGTATCACATACCAACAACAGAACTTGGCAAGCTTGAGATGGTGGAACTAATTTTAAGAAATACAGCCTGAATGTATCCTGCTAACCCCTCACTGCAGGGCAGGCTGCCAAATTCTGCCTTAAAGTGACTGGAAGCTGTAATATAATTATGTTGTGTGCTCCAATTACTACAGGACTAAATATAAGTATGATTTCCCAGCTGGTTAGAAGCTTGCCTTCCATTCTGTTCCAAATGCAGCCTTTCAACGTTTTGCTCTACTTGATTTGCTGTTACTCAACATTTACCACACAACCTGTTTGATCACTGACCTCAGGACTTTCTGATGGAGATCAACTGAACTAAGACAGACAGACACACACAGACAGACAGGCAGACAGACAGACATAAAATTTTATGCAATATGCTGATAAACACAAATACCCATGACTGTACTGTACTTACCCTCATGCACTTTACACGGCTTGCATACTTTTTAACATGCACCCTGAAATAACTTTTATATTCTGAATTCTTCATTGTCAAGTTTGTTATTACACATCAAAAATAAAAACATGTCAATATGAATAATTATAATCTATTATAAAGTTTCCGCTCCTAGTTTTGTAGTCTCTTTCAGCTTCTCTGAGGTACATTTTGGGGATTTTAAAATGTAAATCTAAAGTGAGAAAAAACAGCAACAACATCTGAAACCTTAAAATGTTCTGGATATTTATATAAAAAATTATTTGAGCAGTTATTTAATTGTCAATAGATTTGATGTTACATGTCAAATTGTTTCAGTTCTACTTGTAAATGCGTTTAGAACATGTAATGGAGCACAAAATGCGTTATGTTTCCTAAACCATATCTTTTTCTGTTATGAAGCAAAGTTAGCGCTGGGTTTATTAAATAGTGTATGTCTGATTGTTGGCATTATATAGGCAGTATAATCACATTATAATCACAATCACAGGTTTTGGAAATCAGAAAATGCAAAATGCATTTAGAGCTGTGAAGTTTCAGTTTATGATACTAATTTCAATTTCTAATGAAGTTCACAGTGTGCAAGAGAAAAATGTACACACAAAAGAAGCATAAAGTGTATGTTGTTTAAAGATTTAGATCTTAAAGGGTCACCTGATTACAAACAGTTAAGAAGGTTTAAAATGATACATTGAGTGTATCTGGAAAAGTAGATCCTTCATTCACCATCCATTTGTAAAATCAATAGTTAGGTCTCTTGCAACTAACTCACAATCTAGGGTTCCTTCATCAGCACCTTTTTCTCTAATTTGTAAATGATTCTGAATCTTAGAAAATGAGAATCTGGATTTGCATTTGAATAGATTGAAGATCCAGATAATATAGAATCAGTTTACAAGGGATTTAAAGCTCTAACTACTGATCATAGCAGAGAATTTAATGGTAAATGATTGTCTTAGTTGTTGGTAGCAACAACAGACTCAGAAAGAGACCCAACCACACATCCTGTTGTACAACAATGCATGCTTAAAGAGAATTCATGGGTCTCTTTTCATAAATTTGAGTAGTCTTAATATACAGAAAACACTGCATAGAATGTGAGCAGTTGTGAATTGAATTAAATGTGTAGATTTGTAACCAAGGATGTTTAATATTTGCATTGTGTTTCATGTGTTAGCAGCAGCTGTGTCTGTGTGTTGGTATTTTCTGCATCCAGCACGTAAAAAAGGTCAAGACGCTGTCACGTCTGTCTCTGAAACTGACCTAATCGCCACAGCACACTGAGCTGAAGATAACGGAATTGATGGTGAGACGGATGAGGGAGCGTTGTCATGGAGACTGAGCCGAGATGCTGGCAGAGTAAATGAGTTGCATCGAGGCTGGCTTTAAAGTGGATGTGGTGGTCTGCTCCTCTGTTATCTGCTACAGCACCACACCCTGCTGCAATGAGAGCAACGAATCAGGAGTATGTAGATGTGATGATGGGGATTATGAGTTTAATAGTGAATATTGATCAGATTTTTAACTATGAGCTGTTTTTTTTACACAAAATGAATTTTAAAGCTTTCACATTTTCAGAATATTGCCATATAATTTAGACAGTATCTGATGAACCAGGCTACACTCCTGCTTGTCCTTACCAGTCAGAATTTGAAAAGCAACCACATTTTGTCGCAGACTCTGGATATTTTTATTTTTTTTATTAATTGCTCTCCACGTGGTATTAACACGATCTTTAATAATTCCAATTCTGCAGCTCAGATCTGTCAAAAGTAAATAAATTTATTGTGTATCAGAAGAACGTTTAATGTAAGATTTTACCTTTTATTTTCATAAAGCAAAGCTAAAATTCTATTTCAGTAAGTCCTAATATAGACTCAGTGGTCAGTTTATTATTAACATCTAGTAAGCTGTGACATATTTGGTGGGATCGCTCAAGCAGAATAAGAAATAAAACCTGGAATTACCACTGATTTGTTTTTTCATAGTTTAATGTTTGTGGAGAGTCCATGTATTCGCTTCTCTCCTCGGGATCTGCGGGTCCTGGGGTAGTGATCATTACTCGGGCTTTGTTTAAATGCGGTTTTGTACTGTTTTAAAGTAGTTTCAGATTAAGGAGCTGTAGCCTCTGTACATGGGGTGGCTGCTTAACCAGTTGAGCTACACGCTGCTACAGCTCCTCGGTGCAGACGGCTCAGGTTTAAATCCCGGTCTGGAGCCATTTGCTGCTGTTCCCTTCTCTCTCTGACCCATCCTTCCTGTCCAGCTAAAGGCCACTAGAACCCAAAAATCCTTAAAAAACAAACAAACAAAAAAACAACAAAAAAAAACCCAAAACAAAACAAAACAGCAGTTTCAGATTCTGCATCCAAATGACAGTAATTCTTCTAGCTTAAGTTTTTATAAAAAATTACTCTTTTTTTATTTTACAGATAATATAATTTCATTGTCTGCTTTGTGATTTTATTTGTTTTTTTTATTCCAAGTTGTTTTTTGCTATTAAAACACTCCTCAACATGCTGAAACATCCTATTCACATCACTAAAAGTGTGAATAGGATGCTACAAGTCAGACTTACCTGAACAACAGCACAGTTCAGTTATTACGGTGAAGGTTTTCCACGTGCAACGTGCTCATCTGTCTGGAGAATTCTCTTAATGTGACTGTATGTATTGAAAAAATTTCCTTACACTGTGTTAATATGGCCAGTAGGGCATTCTTGAAGACCTCTTTGGCGTGCTCCATCTCCTCCTCGTGTTGAGCTTTCTCACTCATCAGCCGGCGAACGTGGCTGTTGGCCGACTGGATCATGGAGTAGAAGTGATTGGCGGTCCTGCGGTTGACCTCACCCCGGTCGATCCAGGTGAACAGCACCGCAATGGCTTCACAGAATTTATGGTCATCTGTGGAAAGAGGATCATATGGATAAAAAAGAAAAAAAAAGTCAAACCAGACTAAGCAGAAACCACCTGTGTGACATTGAGTAAAACCCCAACTTGGACATACAAGCAGACATGAACTGAAATTTTACTTCATGATAAATAAAGATGAGTTTCAAGAGAAAAGATTATATCTAATTCACCCTGAGGAAATAAAAGTGGAGCGTTTTTGGATTGAAAGGAAACTGCAGTTGAATCGTCAATACAAAAGAAATTTCTTTGATGAAGGTAAATGTCCGTGGACATAAAAACATCAGGAGAGTTAAGATTTCATGCTTCTGCGGATCTGAACAGCGACAGATACTTTCAGTTTGCCAGATAAATCAGAGCTGCCTTCTTACTGTTTTTTAAAGCTCTGTTTTAATCAATCAAACAATCAATGTTCATAGAGCACGTTTTCATTCTAAGAAATGCAACGCAAAGTGCTTTACATTAAAAACGTAACAAAAACCTCCATCTTTACCCATCAAATCCCAGGCCACAAACCCGAGCCACACATAAAATAAATAAATAAATAAATAAAAATAAAAATAAAGCAAGCCAAGTGATTTCTTTTTGAGCTTATCTCTTCAGTTTCTGTAAAGCTGCTAGAAAACAAAAGCAAATAAAATGTTTACTTAAACTGACATTTCATTGACAAGCTCACCAACTTTTCTTGCCAACTTCAATCATTCAATGTGCAAAAATGTCCTTTTCTGTGGCACTTTGTCTATTTTCAAAAATGTGTGTCCTGCTGTTGCAGCTGATGGCAGCAAATTACAGGAAAAACATCTAATATCAGTTCAAACCAACTGGATCTCATGACAGAACCAAACCAGTGGAACCTCTCATCATCAGCTTGTTTTAATATTGTTTCAAAGGGACACACAACAGCTTTTTAAAATCCACTTTAATTTGGCATAATTCCTCATAAACTCCCAAATAAAATCCCTTCTGGTGTTGACTTCCTACCCACAAATCCTGTTTCATGCAACATCACACCAAATTGTTACTGATATGAAAGCTGTTTCATGGGACCTTTAACATTCAGTCAGGCTAAACAAACAACAGAGCAGCAAGCGAGGACTAAAATCCTTCTCTAGGGGTGCTCACTGTTCATGGCTTTGAACCACGCCACGGATGCGGATCACAAAAGGGCTTTTTTATTTCTAACTTTTTAAGTGAAACAGTGAGCTGGTCTCAGTCATGGAAAGTGGAGATTCTCTATGGACCTCTGTTGAACGTGTTCTCCCCCATTTGAATAATAACTAAACTGCGCCACAGAGCCGCTGACGATCGCAGTACAGAGTGAATTAGAGAGCATTTAATAAGCTCAATACCCACTGCAACACAACCTGTAAGAAGACACTTTCCCCAGCCCTGATAAAGCCCCATTCATCCACAGCAGCAGATTACAGTCACATTACAGTGAACACAATGAAGCGCTGCTGAACGAGGACGACTGAGGGAAGAATGGAAATTTATTTCCCCTGCTGTTAGAGGTGAAGAATGGATTGAAAAGGGTTATTCAGAAAGAAAGTGTGCATGTTTATGTTAGGCTTTTAAGATGGATGAAAAACTGAGGCTGAGGTCACACACAAGCAAATAATAACAGATCAAAGCAACTGGCTGAAAAGTA
>CM047986.1:6297637-6325220 GCA_026261665.1 Melanotaenia duboulayi
CATCCCATTCCCAAAATGTATATAAATTAAAAAATAAGAAATTTTTTGGGTAATATTAATAAATTTTCTCCTATATGACTGTTGGAAAAAACCCTTAGATCTGCTCACCTGACAGGTAGATAGCCTTGTCTATCATGAACTCCTCGCAGAAGCGGATGTGGCAGAAGTTCTTCTTGCTCTTGCGGATGGCAGTGATCTCCCCGCACTGGTCAAACACCTCTCTGATGATGTCCTCTGTGGCGTTCTCCGGCAAACCCCCAACAAACACCGTTTTGCAGCCAGGGGGACGCTCCCGTGTTGAGGGAGGGGGCAGATCTGAAACACAGCATTATCAGGTTGGGCTATGTGTTTTATAATGATTATTGTTAGTCCTGAATAATAAGTTCTTACTGGGGTTCTGAGGGAACAGTGTGCAGCTCTTGCAGTGAATAATCTCCTTGATGATAGGTACATCAGAGGGAACAGGTGGAGGTGGGACCAGGCTGATGCCAGCCATCATGGGGTTTATCGGTGCAATGAGGCCCAAACCAGGTTCGAATCTCTGGATACACAGAGAGTCTGTGGGACAAAATGACAATAGATAACACAGAGATTCAGATTTGTGTTACTTTCTACAAACACTACACAACAAGGAGGCAGCATAATTGGGCTGCAGACTATTCAGGCCTGGCTGACTTGTTCTCATAAATAGCTGTAGTTACTGGGTCCAGAATCGTGTTGCATGTCATTAGCTAGCATGTCTGTAGTTTTCGGTGGCATTTTATGCCATGGTACAGGATGACACCTATTTCTGAAATTTAACCCTAATCCTTTGATGTGTTATTTTAACATCATAAAATGACATGGAAAAAAAGCATAAAATGAATATAAATTATACAAAAATTGCTGAAAGTGGCATGCAACTCTAAATATATTCCTTGCAATGAGATTACGTTGTTGTGGTTTATCTCTTAGTTGAATGGATATAAGCATTTAACTATTTTCTTTGTCTTACATAGCTAATATGGTTGTTTTCCTTTTCTAAATAAATCAATGCATAAGCACTGATGCATAATTACAATTCCAAATGCTTATTCAGAGTTCAAAACAGCAGAATTTTACACATTGGTATATATGCAACGAAAAAAACATTACACCTTGTAACTATTGTTCAGTCAGGTTCTTCTTATTTTTTGTGCACTACACATCTTGTAGCTTAAAGAAAACTTGTGTGGCTCAGTTTAAAATGATGTACTATACAGTATACATTTATTGTACAGCGTTTAAGATATTTGCAAAAGTGTGAAAATGTTCCTGCAGAAATAAAAATGAGTTTGCAGAAAGAAGTGAAAAGCCAAGCAGTCTCTGGAGCTCTTTAGTTCCGGCATACTTAACTGCAGAAACATCAAGGACTGAAAGATGGAAGGAGTTACAGGATGTTGGAGGTTTGCTGACGGAATCAGTATTTTCATGTCTGGTTTCTACACAGTCACCCTTTATGTCTTAACATTTTTGTTTTTTTCTACAAACCGGTCTGTTAAGAGTGAAGTCACAAATTATTATTATAATTTTTGTTTAAAACTACTTTAATGCTCACATCTCTTACACCATACTTTATACATTAAAAACATGGGCATTTTGTCTCAGAGTTAATGCAACTGTCCTTGCGACACTCAAACTCCTGGGTCATGGGCTGTTTTCAACACGTCGTAAAGCCATGTAATACATAACAGATTAATAAAAAAAGACATTCTGTGTCCAAAGAAAGATTCTGCCACGTGTTGTTCAAGGATTTTTAAAATACATCTTAGTTTCTGCACAGTGAGTGTTGGAATAGATTTTATTTCCAGTACGGCTCTTTCTGGTTAGCAGAGAGGGTCTATGTGCTCCCCTTCCATTTGTTTACAGAAAAATGGAGGGAACAATCATAGAAACCAGTGAACACACACAGTTTTTTTTTATTTTCCTCTCAGTGAAATACTCCATCATGGCTGCCTCCATAGGCATCAGTGATGTCATTTTCCTGTCTCTGAACTTTTTAAGTAAGCATTTTAACAGGCAGCAGCTGCAGTGGCACCCATCAAAATTTCTTTAGAAATGTTTCTGGTATAATTGGAAGAAGACCGTGTAGTCCACATTAAAATAAGTGTTTTAGAGTCAAAAGATCATCTGTAGTCCCCTGATGTTAAAAAAAGCACATTAAAATAGAATAAATTCACAAGCACATTTAAAATCTGTAAAGATGTTGAGACTATCGAGCAAAACACAGAACAATATAAGGATAAATTAATAATAAATACTGAACAGCAGAAGGCACAGTGATACTGCGCTACAAGACTAAAATGTGTATTGGACATGCATCAGATTAATTCATTTTTGTGTAGCATTTGCACATTCTTCATTTTTGGGAAGATGTTTTGGGGACTATTTAACATATTTAAATAAAAAAAAAAAAAACAAACAAAAAAGGCCTTAAATCCTGACATCCCTGATCCTTTTCCTGCAAAGCTGATCCTCTCTCAGCATAAATAATGATCAATATTGATATATTATGGACATAAAATCTCTCAAATGTAATGTTTGGATAAAAGCGTCTGCCAAATGACTGTAGAATAGAATAGAATAGAATAGAATAGAATAGAATAGAATAGAATAGAATAGAATAGAATAAAATCAAAGATGCACGCATAAATGAGTTTTAGAAATCATCTTTTGCTCACACACACAAGGTTGCAAGGCAGTGGAAATATGAGTAGGGTTGGATATAGTCATGAAACCTGGTAAAAGATTATATGCGATATAAATGTGAAACATCACAGGAATTCATTTATACTTTTAGTCCATGGTAATACACTAACAACTGTTACATTATTAATTTAACAAAAAAGTAAGTGGAAGTCAGCAGCAATGGTGACTTTANCTTGCTCATGAAACCCGATAAAAGATTATATGCGATATAAATGTATAAACATCACAGGAATTCATTTATAGTTTTAGTCCATGGTAATACATTAACAACACTTACATTATCATAATTTAACAAAAAAGTGAGTGGAAGTCAGCAGCAATGGTGACTTTAGCAAACCATATTCACTTTTCACTTAAAAATACACATAAATCAAGGATGGAGTATTTAACTTAAAGTTTTAGATTTTTTTTTTACTAAGATAAGTCTTTGAGTGGGGATTTAAACTCATGAAATGTGTATGTTACGACATCAGCCAGATGTGTCTGATCTGGTTCCTGTATGTACATGGAAATCAAATAAGAACAAACATGGGAATTGTCGAGAGAGGGAAAAAAAAGATAAAAGTGGATAAAACTTGGGACTAGATCTATGATAATGAAAATATCTTAAGATGTGCTTGTGGAAAAGGTGGAAAACAGAAGCTTGTGAAGGGGAGAGAAACAGAAAGAAGATCACATCTTTTCTCCAGCATGCAGAAAATGTGAAAGAGAAGGAGCGAGGTAAACAAAGAGAGGACAGAGGAGACAGGAGCAATGCTTCTCCTGCCTGGTTAAAACTAAATCAGCATGCTGGAGGACAGTGCAGCATTGCATGCTCCCATCTTCAACACTGCAGTAACAGACAAGCTAGAGAAACAAAATGTCACCAGAAAATCTTTCTCAACTGCATCTCCATGTAGCTGCCACACCAGAGGGTAGCTGTCACACAAGGAAACGACAAACATCCTTTATAGTAATTTAAAAGGAATAAATGTTTCTTTGCCTTTAGTATTTTCTCAGTATGGACGACTGACAGAATGCAGCACTGATTCACTATGAAAGCCCTCACCTCAGTCGGCACAGAGTAAATGTTGGAGGAAACAAGCACCACCACACAGGAATTAAAGGGTTTTACATTTCTGTTTGTGTTAACACATAGATGACAACCCCAAAATGATGGAAAGTGATGTTATAAGACTAAGTTTGTCTAACAGCAGGCCTTGAATGTTCTTTCATTTTTAATGGAGGTGAAGTGATTAGCACCGTTGCCTCATGGCAAGGTCACTGGTTCGAGCCTTGGCTAGGGGGAGGGATTCTAGGTACTATGGCTTCCTCACGCAGTCCAAAGACATGCATGCTGGTCACTCTAAATTCTCTGCGTGCGAGTGATGGTTTGTCTGTTTGAATGCTGGCCACCTGTCAAGGGTGTACTCCTCCTCTCCCCTAACAGCTGCTGGGACAGGCTCCAGGTTATCTGCGACCCTGAATTGGAACGAGTACAAAAACCGGATAGATGGACATTATAGTGCTCATTTAAATCATAAAATGAAACTTTTTAGTGAATAAACTTTTGAAATGACTGAAAATAGTCTAATTTTGTTTTGTAGAAATATCCCCAGACTTTTTTCTACAATGCCACCATGAGGTTCAAAGTTCTAGTATGGAATAAAAAATGTGATATAGAATGGATAAATTGTTTTATATATTCCTATTTAAAGTTTTCACATTTATGAGTGATAAACATCATTAGCCTCCATTTCACTGAGGTTGCACAGTAGTGGTTCGTATTGCTGCCTCACAGAAAGGAGGATCCTGGTTAAAACCTGGTTGCTCCTATAGTAAAAAAACATGCATGTAATGTTTATCAGTGATTCTAAACTGAAGTTAAGGGCGCCTTCACACTGGTGTTGTTTGGTCCACTTTAAACAAACCCTGGTCCATTTACACAGATAGTACCATTCATTTGCAGCAGCAGCCTGAACACTTGTTTTCTGGTGGAGACCAAAGAAGCGAACTCTGATTCTCTTAAGAACCAAGGTCTGGGTTCACTTGCATGCAAACCTTGGTTTGTTCTGCTGACAGTTTAAAAGCAAACAAACCATCCAGTGAACCAAAGAAAGAAAGAGACTTAGAGCAACATGCTGGACATGTTGCTGCCTCTCTTGCAACTCATACTGGACAGATATAGTGAAAACCATATGAAGTTTAAATGCCCAAAGTAAAACAGTATCCCCAACACAGCTCAAATTTTGTGTTGCTCATTGTTTACCAGAAACAAGCTGTTTTTGGTCCTGAGGCCTGTACTACGAAGCTATATTTTCTCTTATCGGGTGACTTCAGGGTTAACTCTGGGTTTTCTGTACTACAACGCTGGTTCACTTCTTACCAAGCTGTATCACTGCAGCAACAAACGCTGAACGGCTAACATGCTCCAGAGCAGGTTATGTTCTGGATAAGATATCAGCGTGAATAAAAGCGCCACCTCCTGACCAATCAGATCTCATGAAAAATGGCTTCCCATTTTTAGAAGATCCTGTTGACGTTGGTGCACGGATAGTGAGAGGAGCCATTAGGAGAGAAAGAGTCTTTAGGGACAGATCCAACCTGTTGGACTTTTCTGATGACATACTGTACCAAAGGTACAGATATTCAACAAATGGGCGGAGATACATGTCAGCTGTTGGAGCTGTCTGTAGCCAACGTGACCCATCGTAGTCGTACGCTTACTGTCCCGCAGACAGTGTGCATCGCAGATGAATTGTGCTCCTTTCATCTACACAACAGATACAGTAATAAAGCCTTGTCACTGACTGCTCTGAATTATGTTTTTATATTTGTTCTTTACCTGCTCCCAAGTCCTTTTACTGTAGCTCCACTGGGGTTGCTTCTGAAATGGAGGTTAATAATAGTGGTAATTCATTTTCACACATGACATAAGTACAGAACCATTGAGTTATGGAACACACAGCTATCTGTGCATTCATGATGGAGGATTTGATATTCCAACATAAAACGCGCTCACANTTTGATATTCCAACATTAAACACGCTCACATGGAGGCGGATCCTTTAAGGAACTGGGAAATGACGTNAGGTGGATCCTTTAAGGAACTGGGAAATGACGTAAATAGAGTATTCCCCGAAATGTTTGTGCTGTAATACAGTGATCTGTGTGCTATAAGTTTATATTGTCTTATTAATTAATATTGGATAATCTGACGAATTTACGCATTAACGGAGTCATCAATTTTCTGCCAGCATTCCTTCCTGGCTTTTGCTGCAGCAACAGTGTTGCTTTTAGCCTGAAATATATTTTTAAATTACTTTGTATTTTTGAAGAATCGTAGTCTGCTCCTCCATGGTAAAATACACTGCTCTGCAGGGTTTGTCCATGTCTGCGATTGGTCAAAACCTCCAAACACCACTCCTTTTATGTGAACGTGCACTAACTCTTAATTGGAAAACCCTGGGAGTTACCGAGTTAATAACCAGCTTCGTAGTACGACTTATCCAGATCCTGAATGTCCAGATAAGTCAACCCAGGTAACGGAGAGAAATCCGGGGTGTGTTAATCACGCTTCGTAGTACAGGCCTCTGGGCAGTTAATGAGCCAGGTTCTCTTCTTCCTCCAGCTTTTCGTTCTTCTTAGTGGTTGATTTGGAGAATACTGCCCCTAGTGAGCAGTTGTTGTAACTGCGTCATGATGTCCTGATGGTTTGGTCAGCTTGAGTAAAGTTAGAGTGAATGTGTGTTAATCTATATAATAGAGTTTACATCCACCACAAACTGTCTCTATGATGGACTTGCAACCTACCCATCACACACCTCACTTCTCACCCAAAGGCAGCTGGGATAGACTCCAGCCCAAACTACAGTGACCCTGAAAAGTAGATACAGAAAACAGCTGTAACTTTAACAGTGTTGGTCTAATCCGGAGACAAATAATATTGAGCCAAAGTTAAGCTAAATAAAAACTGTTACTTTAGTGTTCATCTTCATTTCCAGTGCCATTTTGCAACCATTCCATAAGTCTACTGTGAACGAACAATTCTTTGCACCTTCAAAGTTTGTTCAATGNCGCCATTTTGCAACCATTCCATAAGTCTACAAGGGCAATCGGCTATAAGCCATGTTGGGGCAGCAGCATCAAAGCCTCTGGGCTGGTTGTACAAAGAGAAATGCAGCACAAAATGTTAAACATAATGAACAGTTCTTTGCACCTTCAAAGTTTGTTCAATGATAAAATCTTTCAGGTCTGCTGTAAAAATGAAAGGTGCAGGCAGTCATTTACACCGGCAGCCGCAGCCCTGTGGAACAAGAATTTAACTTAAATTACTAATATTTGTTTGACTATTTATGATTTTTAATAAAAAGAAAATATAATTTACCCAAAGGTATATAAAAAAGTCCCTTTTCCTTGGAATTTATATTCCATTTAATTCATTCAATAATAAGGGTTTTCCACATTCAATAGGTAAAACTGCACCATCTGGAAGTAACAATAAGCCCACAATCTAATAATCCACTTTATCGTCCAATTTACCGAGTTTAATGGGATAAAAATGTGACCTTTAGCCAGCCTTTTGTTTCAGACTGAAATATCTCAGAGCTATTGGCCTTGAATTTTGCAAAATATATTTATGGTCCTCAGAGGAGGAGATGAGTGTGGATTCAAGTTCACAGAAAGTAACAAAAACAGTTGGCAAATAAATTCCAACTTTTGAAATGAAACAGAGGCTTTCCAAAGCTGTTTAGCATCCGATAAGCCGTTCAGATGGACTATATTGGCCCCTCAGGTATCATCACTCCCCACTTGCTGTTGTGTTAAGATCAGTGCCTCCATGGAAGAAGTGTTAAGGCTTTTGCATTAATCCATTTAATGAAAGGTTAGAGCTTTTGTGTGTGTGTTTTCTTTTTACAAACACGCCTCCAGTGCAATCTTACTTTTCTCTAAGATATTCAGTTTTTAAGCAGGTCCTCTTTGGTAAGCACAACCCCAGCAATTCTTAACACATCTTTATTTTCACTTAGCATAAAATTAAACTGAGTGCTGCAGGTTAAAGAACTACAAAATGCTTCCTGTGCAGCATTTTGTTTGGGAAAAAGAAAAAGCCCTTGTACACACCTTATCTGAGAAATCTCCAGGCTTATAAAAAGATTTAAAAAAAAAGGCACACGGAGAGATAATAGACCATAAATCTGGGTATGTGCAGCCAGGATGCATTTGGAGATTTTTCAGGTCTTAGGAAAACTCATTAAAGCTCAGTCTGCGATAACCTCGACAGGTAAATTACATGTCTCTGTGCCACACATTCATCATAATCACATAAGGTTGGTTTTGCTCACAGCCTTTCTCCCAGAGCCAAAATGAGTCAAGCCAGGTTCATTTTTCTAGCTGTGAGCTCTGCTGCATCTGCCAGTGTGAAACAGAAGAAGAAATATCGAGAGGAAAAGCAAAACACACACGGGGGACAAGAAAAATGAAACCCAGACAAAAGAAGGGGAGAGAGAGGCTCTGAGAGAAGAAAAGGATTATTAAAGCTTTTAAATGTGATTATTTTAAAAGCAGACTGGCTAAGAGACGGGATCTAACCTGGCCTGGATGTGAGACATCTGGCTGTAATTATCCTAAAGGTGAGAACTCATCAGTCAGCAAAAACCCAGATGTACAAAACTAAAGGTTTAAATTAAACTTTTTATTTTAATCTTTATTTAAATCAACATTAAGATGCTACCTGGCCTTCAGGTTATATTTTTTAACCCCAAAATAATAATAAAGGCAACGAAGGCCTTGAAGGTGAACGTGGGTACAAACCTTTATGTCAGGNGCGCTGAAGGTGATGAACGTGGGTACAAACCTTTATGTCAGGCTTATGTCTGATTCCCTGAAATTTATTTTATTTATTGTAATTTTTAAATATTGTTTTTTCTTTTAATCAGCTGGTTGCTTTATCTTTTTGACGTCAGAGTTAGCTTTTGCAGATAAATATCCAAAGAGATATTTATATTGATCCTGAAAGTGTTTTCTTGTTTGGCAAGCTTAAAACTTTTTAAATTTGTACCATGTCCCATTTTCATTTCTTCCTCATCAGTAACACATACACTGAAATTTACGCATCTTAACAAATCTCACAAAAGTATTCAAATAGAAATGTGCTCATTCATTATGGGCATGCAATTTTTAGCAGAGCAGAGGCCTAAAAAATAGTCACGGGACTCAAAAGGGTAATTAAATTTTTTATTAATCAGCTCTTAGGAATACTGGGTTTTGAATGGGGATCAGCTGGGATGAAAAACTTTTAAATAAGATCAGTTTTTAAATCTGGTATTGTTACTTCCACCCATGTAAATTTTCTAAATAAAACCCATCAGAAAAAAACAAAATGCAATGATTTGAAAATCTCAATAAACGTTATGTCCACAACACATACAAAACACATGAAAGGCTAAAAGTGAGATATTTTATTTTTTAGTGAAAAATATTAGCGCGACTTGAGTTTGATGGCAGTTCCAAAAAGTTGTGACAGGTTTATTTTTACCTCTGTGCAGCATCTCTTCTTTTACCAACAGTCTCATATTATCTGGTCTCATAAAACATGGGAACCAATGGAACCATTTGCTGGACCTTTGGAAGATGAATTTTGTTCAATTATAGCCAAATATAAGACTCAAAATGCTTGACAATTTTGGGCCGTCTTCACTGTATTTTTAATGCATAAAATATTCCCGGTCAGCTCTCACACGGTAACGTCAAAGCCAGGCCGTTTTCATGCAGTATACAGTTGAGCATTGTCTTGCTGACATATGCAAGATCTTCCCAGAAAAAAACAAACAAAAAACTGTTGAGCAGATGAGATTAAAGCACGTGTTCTAAAACATGTACACATGTTCCAGGAATGATGGTTTTTTTCAGATGTGTAAGTTGCCAGTTTCACTAATGCACCCCAAATATAACCAGAAATGCAGCCAGCTAGATGGTCCCTCTCCTCTTTATACCACAGGACATGGCATCCATGATTTCCAACAAGAATTTAAATTCAGATTCATTTTAACCACACTACCTCAGTCCATGTTAGTTATCTTTGGCCCAGAATAGAGGGAAACAGTTCTTGTTCATGTTGACAGATGGCTTCTTCTTCTTATGAGCTTTTTTTTTACCAGTGTGGATTCCACAGTGAATTGCGTTTACATTCAATGATTTCTGGAAGTGTTCCTGATCTTATGCAGTTTCCACAGCAGAATCATGCCTATTCTTAATGCCTGATGCTTAAGTGCTTGAAGATCACAGGCATCCGAAATTCCTTTTTAGCTTGTCCCCTGCACACAGAGACTTCCCTTCTGAATCTTTTTATATTATAGAATATAAATGGTGTGAGATTTTGTCTTCACACTTATATATTTAGGATCCTTCTTTTTTTCTGCACCACAATTTCTAGACAAAGTTTTTGGAGATTGTTAACCTCCGACCTTCTGAGGGACTCTGATTCTTCAAGGTGCTCCATTTATACCCAATGATATTTCTGGTGCCATTAAATCTTTTAGATATACCGTATTCCTCCAGATCAGTGGCGGGGAACATTGGTCCTCAAGGGCTGCAGTTCTGAAGGTTTTAGATGTTTCCTTGATCCAACACACCAGAGTAAATTAATGAGTCACCATGCAGAACTTGACTAGCTTGTGGATCCATTTGACTTGAAGCAGTCGTGTTGGAGCAGGGAAACATGAAAACCTGCAGGACCTTGGCCCTTGAGGACTGTGTTCCTCCATCTCTGCTCCAGGTGTTTCTTTCCAGTACCAGTTACTTCTCAAAGCCTTTTCTTGTGCTGTTGCTGCCATGAAATTATAGACTCGTTTTTCTTATGAAAGAATAAGAATTCTCACTTTAAATATTTATGTTTTGTGTTCTGTGAATAAAAAGTTAATAACTTTTGCGAATCATTGCATTTTGTGTTTATTTACCTTTGACAAAATTCCAGCTTCCTTTTAATTGAGGTTGTATTTTCACCACCTCCTGGAGTGTAAACATTAAACATTTTTGTGATTTTATCTTAATGACCCTTTAAGGCCATATACACACCCTACCAGATTCACCTCCCTTCGCTGTGTCTCCACTCTGATTTTCTCTTTTCTAAATGTTTCCCAAATGTTTTTTTTTAAAGAAGGATGAGAGCTGTAGCTGCTGCCAGAGGTGGATATTAATCAGCCTCACATCATCCCTGCAATGGCATGCCATCTTTTTAACATTTCCAATCTGGCCCAGTGGTTTTTGGTTGATGTGTTTCTATCTGTCCGTCCTCACAGCAGCTCATCTGTCCTCTTTGCAGCTTTGCTCAGTTAAGTCCATGCATTTGGTTATTCTGAACACACAAAACTCCAACAAATAAATCTCCCCATGTGGCTATTTAATAAACCCTGACAATGACGCACTTATATAATGACAGCCCCCATCCAGGGCTTTATATTGTTGAAACACACAGAAAGCTCAGAATAATAATCCCCATGTATTAAAAAAAACTTTCTAAATAAATTCCTAGGTGAAATCAAACCCAGACAATATTAATCTATGTACCTTCACAAAGCTTAGTGTAGTTTTTATTGAAATAACAAGTGAGTGTTGTGTATCCACACTGCACGGTAATGTTGAAGTACAGATAAAGCTCCGGGACTTTCCTGGGGAGTTCTGGACTTGCATGAGCATTTCTCAGCTTAAAGTCAACTTTGGAGGATTTAGATTTTAAAGCCATGCTACATAACTATCCAATCTTAAAACTGTTTTTTAACGCATGGTGGCATCACGTTATAGCTATGTTTCACTTTACAGTCCTGTCCCACCCACCAGCAACTACATATCAACAAATTGGCATCAACAGTCTTGCTTTCAGACAAAGTGACTAAACAAACGTTTTTATCAAATCCAAAAGATGGAGTTAAAAAAAAAAAACACTAGAAAGAATCTTAAAATAATGTTTTTACTGTTTTACCTGATATTTTTCTAAATGGTTTCTAATAAAGAGTTTGCAGAGGGGGTCTGTGCAAAGAAAGATCTGGATCACCAAACGAGTATTACAGCTGTTATTACAACAAATATTACCACACAAACACTGGTACATCACTGCAGCATCTTCAGTAGCAACCACTGCATTTCTTACACTTGTAATAGTAGAACAGGTACGTAAAAAAAAGTTTAGCAACAGTAACTCAAAACTCCACTGATCAGTTCCCAAAAAACATCAAAATATGACAAAGTACAAACAGATTAAGTCTTAGAACAAACGTTTACCATCTTTACCTGCAGGATATAATGCAGGATTTACCTGCATTATAATTAACTCAAACTTCAATAAAAAAGTGTGTTAGACTTTGTTTGTCTTGTAAGACGTACATACAGACAAATGTACACCCTCGCTCCCTGTAGTCACAGATTCTGATGGGCCACAGATTTTGATAAAACACCGGGTCATATTTTTGTAATTCTTGTAAAAGTGTTTAACGTCAATGTAAAGTTGCTTTGTTGTTGGTAAACGTGTTTCAGCATTTCATTCAGAACTTTGTAAAAATGTTTTGCAGTTGCATGTGTGTAAGTGTGCGTCAGAGATTGTAGAAGTGTTTCACGTTTTGTGTAGCTTTTTTTTAATGTAAATTTTTTAAGTCATTGGTAAAAGTATTTTGGCATTGTACTTTTGTTTTGTAAATGTAAACATGGTTTCTATGATGTAAATGTGAATCACAAAAATGTAAAAGTGTTTCACTTGATGTAATATTGTTTGGCCACCGTAATAGATACAGCAGCATAAAGGCCAACCAAACAAACAAAATTGAAATTATTACTAACAGTACTGTGTAAAAAACAGCAAAAACAAAATAAAAACAGAGATCAACAGTGGCCAAGCCTTTTCTCATCTACATATCATTCTCTCATGTTTGGTGTTCTTGGTTTTGTCATGTTAAGTTCAGCTTCCTGTTTTGTTTATGTAGCTCCCTCAAGTCTTAGCTTCCAGCAGGAAGAATGTGGCATTGAAACAGTATATTTTTTTTACATATTAACACTGTTTCCTCCAAGTGTTTTCTAGTTATTTACAGTTATTTATGAAACTATCTGCGTACTATCCTCACAAAAGCAACTTCAACTCAGCTTGTTTTTGACACCACCGTGCATCAAAGACACCTTCTTGGCTTTATTCCAGCCAGAGAGGACAATTATTTAAATTTAATTCGGACAGAGATATAACTTTCTTGTCACTTGTTGATCGTTAGCTGCTCCTGATAGGACAATAAAATCTATTTAAGCTATTTAATTGGTGGAAGGTTAGACAGAAAGTAAGTTTATCCTAATTTACATGTCAAAATAGAGGTTTTTTAGCAACATAGTAGTTACAGCAATCTTTTTTTATTACAAAAATGTGATAAATAATGGGGTTATTATGAATCAGTCATTGTGGGTTTACCATATGTGAATAGGTTTGAATAAACACTACCTTTTTTGGCTGGATTGTAAGTCTGCTGGACGGGATACAAATGCCTTGTAAACTTCTGTAGAGCACCCAAAGCACAGGGGTCAAACTCCAGTCCTCGGGGGCTGCTATACCGCAGGTTTTACTGTAGTTGTTTCCCTGCTCCAACACACCTGATTGAGATTAATGTGATATTGTAAAGAAGTTGTCAAGAAGCTGTTTGAATCAGGTGTGTTGGTGCAGGGAAACGAATAAAACCTGCAGGATAGCAGCAGTTAGACACCCCTGAGCTAAAGGGTAAGAAAGCTATTTATTGTAATTCACCCTGACATGACATAATTTATTGACATGAGCGATAGTGCTTGGAGGCACCGGTGATCTAGTAGAGTTTAAAGGTTTAAACTTCCAGATGAAAATTTAACCAAAAAGCAAAGGAGTTAAGTGGGAAGCTGCTACCTGAACTCTGATATTTGGGAAAAAAACAAAAAACAAAAAGTAAACTAAACTAAAACCAATCTTATTAGTTAAGATAAATTAGGTGTGAGAGTAGAGTCAATCCCCTGAATGACAGAAGAATTGTTATTCATGTGCTGGAATTTCTCCTCTTACATCCAGTGAAAGACTTGTGAGAAAGAACCAAATATTTCAATAAGATCTTAATCAGCTTTATTTTAGCTCATACCATTCTGTTCATACATGTCTGGATTAAACCGCCGTGGCACGATGATGCAGTGATCAGCAAAGTGACTCAGCAGGAAAAAGTGTTTCTCATTCAAACCTCGACTGAGGCGTTTCTGTGTGGAATTTGCGTATTCTCCTCTTTCCCATGGCTTTTCTGCTGGTGCCCTAGTTTCCTTCTAAACCAGGGATCACCAACTTCAGGCCTTAAGGGCCAGTATCCTGCAGGTTTTGGATGTGTCCCTGCAGCAACACACCGGATTCAAATGGCTTGGTTATTAACTCAACAAACTCTTGGAGATCCATTTTATTTGAATCAGGTGTTGTGGTAGGGAAACATTCAATACCTGCAGAACACCGGCCCTTGAGATCTGGAGTTGGTGATCACTGTTCTAAACCATTAAATAGTCTAAACCAATGCATGTTTGTTTAGGTGGTGATTGTGATTTAGACATAGGTGTGCACATGCATTGTTGACTGTCAGGCAAGGCATGGAAACAGACACTATACTGCAACATACCATAATGTCAGAGGCCTTACACTGTGCCGTTTTGACTCTTTCTCTACCCCCAAATCAACTTTTTCAGAGCTGGTTATGTCTGAACATCTAAATTTAAGAATATGAGGGATGGGCAGATTCCTTCTTCACTTTGTTTTGTATTAGCTTGGCTTGATTTCTCTGATATTCATACAAATTGAAATTAAATTGTTCACCTGCAGAGTCAAATACAGTTCTTCGGGTTTGGTTTCTGCTCTTGGTTTTGGTGACAGGTTTCCTCGTGTTGAACAGACTTCTAGAAAACGTACAATTTACTTTAATTAAACTATATTTTAAGTGCTGCTGACTTCTCTGTTTACTGTTATTTTTGTAGTATAGTTAATGAATTTTATACAAAGATGCAAAATCTTAAAATATATGTCGTCAGCTGTACCGATACACATTTAAAGTAAAAAAAGGTAAACCTGAAACTAACATATCATTATACTGACTGAGTTATGTATATGCAGTACTACAGCACACCACTGGAAGAAAAATAAGTTCTGCCAAGCTCAGAGAAGACAGTACCTGAAACCAGCGGCTGCCCGCTGATGCCCACCGGCATGATGCCCAAGTTGTTCATGGCTGCAGCCCAGGCTCCATGGTCAGCAATAGGGACGCTTAGATGGTTCTGCTCTGCACCCAGACTGCCTGCACCATCAGCTGCTACAGAGACAAGCACCCTGGTGTCAGAGATGACGACTATGGATTTACATACAGTACAACACAATGATACAAAGCATGTAAAATCATTAAGTAAAATTTCTTGCGTACCACTGGCCATAGCAGATGGTCCTTTGTCTCCTTTCTTTGCAGTCCTGTCATCAGATCCTCTCTCTGGCTGACTTAGGGAAGAGGGATGGACCGATGGCTGAATGAATGGGTACGCTCTTTTTGTCTGACCCACAATCTCAGTCTACATGTGGAAGACAAGGAAAAAAAGGAAAAAGAGGAGTTAAAATGATGCTGAGGTTTCAGAAAGAGAAAAAAAACCCACCGCCTCAAGAATGTGTGAGTCACCATGACGCAAAACCAGAGAAATCTTTTGGTGATTAAGAAGCAAAGTTATGATCCTAGAAGACTTCTAAAAAGGATAAGTTGCTTAAAACACACACACATACACACACTCATATGCACATGCTACTTTTGATGTGTGCACATTGTCACTTCGCAGCAGCAGTTTCTAATTTTTAGAAAACATCCACTAATCAACCACAAACACACTCACACTCCCATGCTATCGTCTCCTTTTGCTTCCACATTCTCAGGGAATGTAATTATTTTTATCCAAATTTGAACTATTCTATTCTATTCTATTCTATTCTAATTTGATGAACATCCAGGGCCTACAGAGGATGAAAACACCCACACAGAGAGCTGATTTGGAGCCTCATTTTTGAGGAATTGTTTCCAAACAGTTGGAAAGTTTCTATGTAGCCTATAAATATAAAGATTTGATACAGCAAATAAATTCAGGAAATTACTCAGCTGACATACTTTGTGTTCTTTTCCTTAAAAAAAGAAGTGATGCAACCTCATCAACTTAAAGCAAGAGATTTAAATGTTTTAATGCCTAAATGCCAGTTTGGGGAGAAAATATGCAGCTAAGGCCCAGCTGTGCATGGATATGTAAGAAAAAAAAAATCACAGTTTGCCTGTCTTACAGCTTCCCCCTTTAACCAGATTAGTGACGACTGATAACTTGTAAGAACAGTTGAGCCGTTTGTTCTCTTCGATATCTTTAACTTGGGAATTTTCCACAAAATTCCCAAGTTCCCATTATTCCCATTATTTCTGTCAGCTTAAGCTAAGAGTTTNACCTTATTTAATAAAATGCAAATCATTTCATTGGTCCCAGGAAGTCTAAAGTAAGTCAATCCATCTCTATGATATCTTAAGTTTTTCCTAAAACAGGCTGCGTTATTTCTGTCAGCTTAAGCTAAGAGTTTGTTTAAGAGACAGAATATAATTCACATGATGAATTGCTGTTACAGTTTTGCCAATAACACAAATCTGATCTTAATTCCTGCCATACTTGTGAGGTCCAGCTGGCAGCTTTCTACAAGTTGTAACTCCAAACCTGACAGACAGCTTGAAACAGTAGATGAGTAAAGTAATAAAAACTGCAATGCAATAGGATAGTAGGAGAAACAAACAAAACAAAAAAGCCAAACTGCATGCCAGACAAAGGAGGCAAGGAGCAGAACAACATGGATGCGTGTTTTGCATGGGAACTGCATGGGAATTTAGTCCCATTGGTTTGCGTGTGCAGAGGTGGAAAACATGAAGCCAGCCTTAGAGAGTACATTCAGAGGAATGGGTATTTCCTTCTTGGACTACAAGGCTGCAGATCTTAAATTTTATATTTAAAATTTATTTCATATTTAAAAAAAATCATCCGTCTCAAATCTGATTTAAAAACATATTTAGATGAGTAACTGCAACATTAGCCTCAATCCAGTGGGACAAATATGTAGTCCTAGTATTTCTGTGTCCTAGTACAAAACTCCATACAGAGGACAAACCTGCCAGAGCCACATGGAGCTCTCTTTCAGTGTGTCAGTTTATTCTGTAGTGAAATTGAAGAACAACATTGTTTGCACAGCTGCACCTTCAGGGCTAATGACCATCACCTCATTTTACTGTTCACAGAATTTGACCTTTGCTTTCCAAACACGGATGTAAAGCAATGATGCATTTGTGAATCTCACCTCCATATACAGTAGGACAGAGGATAGGCTCCTTAAAAAAACTGGAAGGCTACAGCACACAAGTACTTGTGAAACCACATCTCTACCATGATTCTGGATCAAAGTCAAAATTGAACACTAAAATGAACCAACTCGTAAAACTTCTCATCTTGCGACGGGTGTTGCTAGTCAACCCTTCAGCATGTATGCCTTCACTGGCAAATAGTCCTTAAAAGGAAATTATAACAAGTAAACAAATCAGTCACACAACCTACAGTAAGATTGTAATGTGGAAAGGATTTAAACTTAACGTTCACACATCTTGCTGACATAAATGAGACATACGTTTTACTTCATTTCATTAACCAGTGGTGTATTTGGAAACAACTTTTGCTGCCTTTAGCCCAGTATTTTTAAGTTTGTGCTAAAAACTTCACAACAAAACTGCAGAGTAAAGAGGAAGTATGACATTTTGTTTACTCACACATATTCTGATGCACAGCATATGTCATCTTTAAGAGGAAGATTTTAAAGACATCCAGTGGGAACTGGTTGCTTGTGTTAGCAAGGAAGTCTAACTAGCTTCCACTTCTGCTTCTGAGTGGTCCAATTAACATCACAGTGGGAGGTAAGGAGAGAAATCCACACGTTGCTTCTTTGTAATTTACCTCACTGCCCAGATGGCTTTCTATTAATAACAGACATGGACGTTCAGCAGGAAATAAAAGAAAATAACCATGAATAAATGTCCAAAAAATATGTTTCGTCTTAACAGGAAAATTAACAGCCTTTGTGAAGTAATAACTTTAATTTTTTTGGGTTTTCTTCAGAATAAAATAAATCCACTTGTACGTATATTCATGTTTGCATGAGAAAATGAAACTGCTTCAGTTCTTCAGTGGTGCCAGTTAGACAAAATGTCAAAAAACACCTATTTGTAGGTGTTGATCAGTAGATTTCTACTATTTTTGCAATAAATTCAAATTTCCCAGCAATTTACATTTATTATTATTAAGTTGAGGCATATTATCCACACACGCTGACCAACAGGTAACTATGGAATTTCTTTTTATAAAATAAATATAGCTGTATAATTTTACATAAAGTCAAGCAAAATCTACCTTTTCACATGATTCCAACATAGAGTGAATTTAAAATGGACTAAATGTTTTTATTACCACATAAAGTTGAATAAAGTCAGCAGAAAAAAGATTTAAAGTAGCCTCCAGACTTCATAGTTTTCTAAAAAGCAAGCCAACATCTAAATATTTAGTCATATGTTATAAGGAAATTTAAAAGTCAGATTTCTCAAGATTAGATAAAAACTAGCTTATAATTAATTCATGATTTCAATATAACATCATCAAAGTATATAATAAAATAAGCCAAGTTAGCAATTACATCCAAACAGAGTGAGGCTTTTCTCTCATGATGAATTTTAGAAAGACGGTATTAAAGAGACTGCTAGCATTTCTTTCTATGTTTCAATTCAACTTCCTAATTATACAATGGAGATAAAAAAAGCACCCAGATGTTGTTGCCCACTTCTGTTCTAAAGGCACAAAATTCAATTTTAAGGTCTATTTTCAGTCAAAACAAAAGCTTGAATTTAAAGGACAGTGTGACTTTAAATGTCTTTTTATATAATCATGTGAGGTTCTTCTATGTAGAGGCTGTTTGTCAGAGGGCGAGCGAATCTTTGATGTGAGATTCAGAGTGTAACACGGAAGCTTGGGCTGTTCGGCATGCAGAGCACGTTCTCTCTCTGTCAGCCCAAACTATTCTGCAGCAATCTCCATTTTTCACGTCTGACACCAGCTGAGCCTCGCAACACATCCTGCTTTAATTGAGACAAAATCATTTCAGACTTTCATTAATGACTACACAACAGATCGTGTTGTTCAAGCAGACTTCCAGTTAAACTTCAAAATGTACACCGTCCTCACTGCACTTCATTATAACTCTGATGGATCTGAGGATTCTTGAACCTGGATGATTGTCATTTAGCAAGTCTAACACAAAACAAATAATTGTTACGTTTTTCTGCAGGTCCAAATCAAAATAGCTTTCTAAGATATTGTTTTTGTTTGTAGCAGCATTCACATGACATGATCATTCATGTTATTTTTTCCCCTTAACCATCTAACCTCAACCCCTAACCATTCACTAATGAAAGAGAGACAGAAACGTCAACTATTGTGCAGGATTGGTCTCAAAACTACAGATAAAAATCTGCACATGAGCACCTTCCTTTGCTGAGTCTTTTTTTTATTATCATGCAGGCTTTATTATGAACTTGCTTTGTGGAATAATGTACATTTGGACGTGCTCATACACAGGAGCACAAAGATTTACAGAAGCAAACCCAAAACCCTAAACCCAAGACTTAAACCTCAAACATGACAACCTGAGGACATGTTATAATAAAGACTCTGGAAGTTCAGCACACACACATCTGGAGGCAGTACTGGGTCTCTGTTGGACCAGAGAGTGATTCTAGATGAAGTGAAGGCTTTTGAAGAGCCAATGAGGGAATTTTCTTGCAGGAAGTTAACATCCCAAACTTAATGTTAAAGTTATTTTAAAAAGAAAAACTGAGTGGTTTGAAATGTAGGATCCTGTTACATCTCATGATCAGCTGAACTTTGCTCCTGCAATATAAGCAGGTCAAATTTTCAGCGTTATTTTAACCACTAGAATATCTTAAAATGCAGATAATTAAATTGCATGCCATATAAATGTACAAAACAATTACACAGTTGAGATTAAAGAGGCAAATGTTCAGCTTACGCTACCAGTGGGAGGTGCAGCACTAATCTGTAGGGTTATACACAGGTAGCTGTTCAGTAGGTTTTTTTTACTTTACACAGAACAACAAGGACCTTTTGTTTATATATAAAAATAATCTAAAAGGAAAGTTTTTGAGGAAATTATTAAATCCAGGATATCAAAAATGTATGAAGATATTTATGCTTTCACACAATCAGATGTAAAAAACTGATATTATAAAAAGTCACACAGTTGCTCTATATTCAAACCAATGTGATTCTAACACAGATAATATTGTAATTTAGGAGCGTGTGAAACGAGACGCTTTTTAAAAAATTTGCATGAGTGTGATGTAGAGCTCATTTATGACATGACAGAAGGAGAGCTGTTAACATCTCTCCCTCTGCTCACTGTGAGCAGCATATCATTTTGACACACAAAAAAACTCTTTATCCAGGAAAGAATCGCATGTTTAATGGGCTGCAGCAGGCACTTACTAAAAACCTACAGACACAAACACCTGGAGTTATGTGATGTCTGCAGCAACTGTCTCTTTATTCAGACGCTTACTTGCTCCTCTCAGCTGTTCCTGTCTAATCTGTCAAATTGCCTGTAGGATGCATGTTTGTCTGTGTTTGAGGAGGTAATGTGCCATCACAGACTTGATGACTACCTATTTTGTTTTTCTCTGTACAAACCAATAAGTGCAAGGAGTATTTTGAGTATTTCAAAGAGCAGATGTTGCTCACAACGGGTCACAAAAGGAAGTGCATTCTGTCTGCACACTGGCCACTATTATCAGGTACATCTGTTCATTTGTTTGACACAAACAGCTAATAAGCCACAAACAGTTAAAGAAACAAGGGGGTTTACAATAACTTTGAATGTGGCATGGTTGATAGTGCCAGGACTTGCTGAAGTTCAAACTGGGCATCAAAGGACGACATGAGATTTAAGTAACTTTGAACACGTCATGGTTGTTGGTCTGAGTATTTCAGAAACTGCTGCTCTACTGGAATTTTCACACATTAAACCATCTCTAAGGTTTACAGAGAATGGTCTAAAAAAGAGAAAATATCCAGTGAGCAGCAGTTGTCTAAAAAAAAAAAAAAAAAGCCTTGTTGATGATTAAGCATTGCAGACTGGTTGAAGATGATAGAATAGCAACAGTTACTGAAATAACCACTGGTTACAACCAACGTATGCAGAATACCATCACTGAATACACAACATGTCCAACCTTGAAGCAGATGGACTCCAGCAGCAGAAACCTCCTCGGGTGCTACTCCTGCCAGCTTAAAACAAAGAACTAAGACTATAATGCAACAGATGCTGTCTGGTTTGACTAGTCTTCATTTCAGGATCTGGTAAATCCATAAAAACATGGATCAATCATTCCTTGTATCAATGGTTCAGGCTGCTGGTAGTGAAATGTGGAGGAGAATATTTTCTAGTCACACTTTGGGCCCCTTAGTACCAGTATGGCACGGTTTAACTTCCACAGCCGACCTGAGTATTATTGCTAATTCCCTTCCAGAAGGATAACCATGGTTGAAGCAAAAGATACAGAGGGCGACAAATAGTGAGCAACAAGTAGGAAGTGCTACAAAATTATACTGTTTACACTCAGCCTGCTTTATACTGTCTGTTATTATGAAAACAATGAATTGGATTTTTTTTTAAAAAGGTACACTGCAAGATTTAGTGCGATCTAGAAACCAAATGAACCTCCACTTGTCATCCATCCTCATTTCCAAACTCATATGTTAAACTGTGACAACAACAATAAGTGAGAATGGTCATGTCTTGATTCACTGTTTGGCCCGTACCAGCAGAAAAGAGGCAAAGCAACATGGCCGACTTCACAGGAGAGAAACTGTAGATAAAAACAGCAAAGGTATTAAAAATGAGTAAAGACGAATAGGAACATAAATACACCATTTCTTAATGTAGAGGGCCCTGAATGTTACACCCTGGAACTTTAAGTCCATCAAAGCTGCTATTGTGGACTTCTGTGGACATGAAATTAAAGTGAAGTCCTGGTTGTTTATTCTCTTCTCATTGTTCACCTTCTATTGCTTCTTTCCTCCTGGATTTCGCTGGCCGATGCCAAACTTCACTGAGCCTTTCTGCTCACTTTCATGCACCATGAAAAATTTATAGCTGAATACATGTCCTGTTAATTATTTATAAGCTCTGTTGATCTCTGAATCATTCAAACACAGCACCACCAGGAGGTACTGTATACTCACACACAGGCACACACCCAGATGTACCACTGTATTGACATATAACAAATTCACTAAATAAAAATAAAAAAAAACATTAAACATTTGATCAAATGATTATTTTATTTTTCCCTTTTAATTTCGACCATCTTAAGTTTGAAATTCAGAGCCTGCATCACCATCAGTGTCGTTGCGTATGAATATAAAACTCTGTTTGCTCCAACATTTGGTTTCTATAACTCATTTAAGCTTTAAAGAAAAACACTCATGGGACGTTAAAAAAAAGTTTTCCAGGATAAAAGTGCTTGAATGTTGCCGGAGATTTTGCAGGATTTGTGTATGATGTGATAAATGTGTTCCTAATCTTTCTCACATGGTGTTTAAGATGTCCATTTTTTTGGGAAATGATCCATGAATCAGCATAAAAACATCATGCATCTCTGCTTCTTTTAGTTCCAGTTCTTAAAAATCTATTCCACAAATTCCATCTGCATTAAATATGTTAATGGAGCGCTGCAGTAATCCCTGATGAAGATCTGTAAACTTTCATTCTTCAAAGGCGCTCTGTTTCCAGGGATGTCCCCTTCTCAACACACACTGATATATGACCGCAGATATGTAGACACACCCTGCATCCTTCAGATCATTTTTCTTTAAAGTTCAACATGCAGGAGGATAAAGATTTTTCTTAAATTCATCTCACATCGTAAA
Organism: Melanotaenia duboulayi; assembly: GCA_026261665.1. Lineage (NCBI taxonomy): Eukaryota > Metazoa > Chordata > Actinopteri > Atheriniformes > Melanotaeniidae > Melanotaenia > Melanotaenia duboulayi. The sequence continues at coordinate 6,320,408 of CM047986.1, forward strand.
TCCTGTATCAGCGAGTCCACAGTTGTCGTGTTTGATGGAAACAGTGAGAAGATGATGTGCTCATGTCTTCCTACAGTGAAAAAAGAACCATTCTGTTCTCAAATCTATAGTTCCTGAAGGCAGCCGACATGAAACGGTTACAAAATGGTTACCAAATTTTCCCAACTTCATTGATTATCATTGTGTGATTCACCAACAAGCCTTGGCTAGCAGAGTTGTGGACTTTTCTAATGTAATGAAACAGGTGGTAAACTCAGTTTGAGCAAAGGCACTTCATCTTGCTTATTTAAGGCGTTACTGGATGAGCTTGTCTCCACGTATGTAAAGCTACTTCTACATGCTGAAGTTCGGTTGCTGAATTGCGGCAAAGTTCTGCAGCGTTTTGTCGACCTGCTGCCTGAAACAAAGGTGTTTCTGTCAACGAGTATCATGAGGACATATTAGATGATGTGTGGCTACTGGACCTGGAGTTTCTGACAGAGCTCACGGCAAAACTGAACTCACTCAACGGCAAGCTCCAGGGAAAAGACCGACACCTTCTCCACATGAGGCGTCGTGAATGCGTTCAACGCCAAGCTCATTATCTGGACCACACATCTCAAGAAAGGGAGGNTCATTGTCTGGACCACACATCTCAAGAAAGGGAGGCTGACACACTTTCCCAACCTGGATAAATGTCACAGTCCATCAACGAAAACCAGGATTTTCGCCCTGAGCAGTACTGTGTGTACCTGGATAGGCTGGCAGCATTGTTCACTTGGTGTTTTGCTGAGTTTGACAGCATGGAAGATACTTCTGCATTTGTCTCAAACCCATTCCTGCCTGTTAATATAGAGGAGGTAGCAGTCAAATTCCAGCAGGCATTTGCTTTGCCATATGGAATTGACATGGAAATGGTTGATTTGCAGAATGATGTGCAGCTAAAAGTGAGATCAAGTGACAGTGACTTTTGGGGACTTGTCAGGGGAAGGAAGTTTCCTCTCCTCAATGCATGTGAATTAAAATGAGTGCCTACTTTGGATCCACTTCCCTTTGTGAAATGGTATTTTTACAGATGAAAATAATCAAATTAAAGTACAGGAACCTCACAAACTGCCTCAGACTGGCTGTAGTTATGAGCCAAACTACAAGGCCCTCACAGTGTTCAGCCACAGCCATCACACCGATTTAAGTAAGAAGACTGCATCAGTTTTGCCTTGTGATGGAACAGAAATGATGCATGAAACACAGAAATCCTGAAAGTTCATTTGCTAAACCCAACAATAAATAGGTCATTTGTATGATTTGCTCACTGCATGTATTTTCTTTATTGTTAATAATTTCCTCAGATAGAAAAAAGGTCAAATGCTGACACTCCAAGTGTTTAGGAATATAAGTTGTGATGTGAAATTATAGACAAAATAGTAATGGCTTTACTATAACAGTGTTACGGTTTGTTCTTAGCCACATCTATTTGAAAGCTGGACCAAAGTGTTTGATGCATGTTAATTACAATTAGCCTGAATCAAAAGCCTGAACTTGTAAGCTTTATCTGTCTTTTTCACTCAACACTTCAGTAGGGTAGATCTTTTCTGTCACCCATGCTGAGGTAAGAGATCGTGGGCTTGAAAAGGTTAGTGATCACTGGTCCACAGGAATTGTTTCAGGCATTTATATCCCGTCCAGCCGTTTTACAGTCCAGCCGCAAAATTTACTATTCAGACTGACTGGTAACATGATTGTTCATCTTATTTCTTTAGTAAAAAAGTAAAAAAGGTCATGATCACTATGATATTGCTGAAAGACTTTCCTTTTGTCTCAGAAATTATGATGAATCCACTTCCTGTTAAACGTCTGTACAATTGCAGAACTTAAACTGATAGTAATGTCCAATCAGGAGCAGCCAAAGATCAACAAATGACAGGAAGTTAATATTTCTGTCTGAAAAGAAGAAAAATAATGGTCCGCTGTGTTTTTAGCACATAGTGGAGCCAAAGATTAGCTTAAAATGGTGGAGGTTGCACATGTATGTTTACATTAAAAAGAAGGCCAACCAAAAATAGTAAAAAAATGTCTTTAAGTTTCAGTAAAGAGATTATATGTTCTGATCTCATCCTCTACATGGTGGTTTGGACAACCTAGCTGCCTCTGTGGAAGTAGTGACTTTGTGCCGTTTAAAAAGTAAATGCTTACTTGCAAAATATTGAAAAAAAAAAACAACAGTTTTACTGGCAACTCCAAACACATAAAAGTGAAGCTTATCTGCAATCAAATTTAAGTGAGCGATTTCTTTTCCAGGCAACATTGTTGGTATTGTGAATGGGTCGCTGGATCTTAATTATACATAAGTTTGTACATGAACATTTTAAACAAGTAGTCAATCTACAGAAAATAATCTTGGGAAATTTTTAAAAGTGACAGCTTCTCATGATTAATTTGCAGGACTCCCAGGTTAATTATTCAATTTTGCTGCTAGAACTCTATCAGTGCATAAAGTCCGCAACAGTCACATCCAGAAACATTTCTGTTTTCAATCACCGAACGCCGTCATGTCAGTGCTCCTCACTGTCCACCCTCAGTGCTCGTCAATGTAGTCAGCACAGAATGTAAAGACTTTAATCTATGGACAAAGTGCAGGGCCTGCCATTTCCAGTGTGACTGGGACTCCCTCTTTACCCTTCAACTGAGAGACAGGGTCATGGCCCAGATATCAGTCAGTGCTCGCTGCAGCAAATTACTTCTAATAAAGCCTTTAGAAAGGCTCCATTAACCACAGAGACGGAGAGAGTAAGAGAGAGATGGGCTGTAGCTGTGGCAGCAAATCCAATCAGCTCCAATCAAATCATTGTCCAGAGAAACAGGCCAGCTCAGACCCTGTAATGATCACCAAAAGAAGGGGAGCATTTTGCATTTAACTTCTGAATAGTGAATGCTGAATAAATGGCTGAAAGAGAAAATGTGCTGGCGGGTTTACAGCAGCTTTTCAAAGAGCACAGCTGGTTTCAGGGAGCCTCTGCGATATGAGAAATTTCTGAGAAAAAAGAAATATTCATCCAACAACAAATAGCTGATTTAACCAATCACACACAGAATATTATACTTAATATTATCTAATAAATCTATAAAGTGCCAAACATTTGTTGCTTTAAATCTAGAACAAAATGATCAGAAAAGAAATGTCAGACGTAGGTTGACTAAGACACATCACTGTTTGTTGTCTGCATTTGTTTTCATGGTCTCATTTTCCACCACAGTCATTATCTCCTTATCAGGTCTGTGTCCCATTGTAACCCTCACAATTAGCAGATGCCTAAAATTAGCAAAGTCTGCATCAACAAGAAATGAGTAGTAATTAACAGTTGATGTAGAGGCCAGCTCCACAACCAGGAGGCTGAGTAAAAGCTGAAACAAAACACCTTAATGATGGCTGCTGATGTTACATTTATTTCTTTTCCCTCAGTTTTAGTTTCAAATAATTAATTCTAGTACATGTTTTGGAATTAATATTTTTTTGTGTGTTTTTTGTTTGTCACTGTGCCTGTTTTTAACAGACTAATAATTAGTCATGGCTATAAGTTCTACGTGTTTAGCAATGTTTGCTTTTCTTTTTTTTCTCTCTTTTTAAACACGTTTTAATTGTATTGTATCTGTCAAATAAAACTTTAAAAGGTGGAAAATACTAAATAATTTAGCAACATGTCTCTCTATATGAAAGAGACTCGCAGCCTGGAATCGGGAAACGTCATTGGAAAAAGATTAAGTTGTGAAACACTTTCCCATTAAATTTAATGGGAAAGTGTGCCCAAACATTGGACTGGTAGTTTATTTTGAGTGATGAATTCCTTCCTAAGATAATTCTATTATTCTCCTGTTCAATTGAGCTCCAGTTACAACTTGATTGTGCAAGAATTAGCATTTTACATGAAAGATAATACAGGTGGGAGTTGGCTTAATCCAAGGAGTAATTCTCAGTATTTTCAGTGTTTTGGTCACAGTTAAAGTGAACACTGAATATGAGGCTCCTGTCACTTGTTCCAGAACTCTATGCTGCAAGGAACCGGTGCAATGTCAGATTTTCTTTTGTTAAAAATGCAACAGTGAACATGAGAGGGAGACATCAGCAGCACAAACTGCCAGCCTGGGGCTCAGCAGGTGCAAGAATATAATCAAAATGTAAAAAAATAGCCTGAAAACTCATTGAAAACTAACATTCATCTCCAATATTCTAAAAGGAAAGTTTTACAAATATAAAGTTAGGTGTTTTTCAAAGGGCCTGCACATTAATTTACAATCATATTGCATCACAATCAACTCCCTCAGATTATGAGGCAATAGAATACTTCACATAAACTGTATCAGCAGTAGCCTTAAATTGTGCAGCCCTTCAGATCAGCAGTGTGCTAATGTACAGTTTATGTCAGTGTCTCTGAACGACATTACTGGGAACTCTTCATGCATCTCAGTTACAGTGCTGCAGCTTTTTAGTCTCAGAATCAATCCACCGTGAATTGCTTAAAATTCAAGCAGTGCTCTTAGTGTAGCTGCGGTTCATGTTTTGAATCCATTTAATCCACTTAGGGCCTGAGAGGCAGCAGCAGGAGAGGGAGGGGGTCAGAGTAGAAAAAAAAAAAGAAACTATAAGAAATGTATACAACCTGGCATGTGCGAGATTGAGAGTGATGTTTGATGTGACAAACTGACACGCATTTGACACGGTCGACCAAGACATTTTACTAGACCTGCTGAAAAACTGGGTAGGACTTTCTGGCACTGTAATTAATTTATCCTATTTAAAAGACAGGGGGTACTTTGTGACTATAGGTAACTATAAATC
>CM047986.1:6330729-6363549 GCA_026261665.1 Melanotaenia duboulayi
GCCATGCATTTCCCAGCTATGAGACTTATCCCTGTTTTTATCACACTGAGGATTAAATTAATCTGGCTTTGCATAACCCTGCAGAGAAACTGCATATATGTGCCATATATATGTTTTACTTTGCTAAAGTTGTGCCTGCGGCATTTTAAAGCCTTCATAAGAGGTTTTCACTTAACAGTATATTTCTTTCTTTTCACAGAATATCAGCTGGAATATTGTGGTTTCTTAGAATTGGCCATCAGGATATAACACTCATGGATGTGAAAACCCAGACAGGGTGCTTTTAAAAATAAATAAACATTTTATGGTTATGCTTAGGGTCTGACAGCTTTTGCTTAAGATAAAGGAAAGATTGTGGGTTGATTTAATATTAAAAAAATAATTCTTGAGTGAGCATGTTTTTATTTACATATAACCAGAAGAACAATTATCCAGTGGCCTCAGTGTTTCTGCTGCTTAAACCACTGACAGGAGTCTGGATGTGAACCAGTCTCCGGTGTCACAATGGACTCCGCTGTACATCCATCATCCACTGCAGGCACCTTCTGGATGCAGGCTATTCATTCATTCAATGTAATGTTGCTTCTGAGTAAAATCCAGCAGGTAATTATACAATAAGCAAAAGATTTTAGTAAATGTTGGCTGTTAAGCCTCAGTGAGGGCTGGGACTTGGTATGAAAAACCAAAAGCATCACACTGAGCACTGGAAGGGAAGAAAGAGTACCACTACTATCACACTAAAGTTGTAAAACCCAATAAAATTCCTCTAAGAGGACTGATTTTTCTTATCTTATTCCAAATTTGCATGTAGTTTGGGTGCCTTTAATGTAATTTATTCCTTATTTCATCTTTTGAAGTTTCAGCTTTCATCCCTTATGATTGGAAATTATGTCCTATTAACACAGAAGAAGGAAATAATTTACACTTAGCGCTGCAGGAAACAAGACAACAGAGACCTCTGAGAGATGATAACTTTCTACCATGTCACTTCCTTTTTATACTAAATTAAGTATTTCAGGAGCACTGCATGCATTGCATTGCGAGAGATATTCAAATCAACATGACAACATTGATTGGTTAACCCTTTAAGACCTAGCATGTTGCTACTGGTGACAAAGTGCTGCTTTCCTGCTCTACTCACCAACACTGATCTACATTAATCCATTGATTTGATTAAATTTTAGGGTCCATCCTTTTTTTGTGAAAGGGATATTTTAATATTAAAAGTTAAAATATTTTTATTCTAATTAGGAATAAATGTAAGACTACAATGAAGGCAACAGGAGGGAAAGTAAAAGTAAAAAGGTGTTTTTGCTCTGCAGTGGGAAAAAATTAGATGTCCAGATGTTTTTGCTCTCAGTTCAACATCACCCTTTGTGTCTGTGTGTTTGTGTGTGTGTGTTTGGAGGAAAGTGTATGGAAAGCAGCTAGGGTGGAGATTGAATTAAATGTGTATTAACCCCAATTACTCCATCGAGTCCGATGTCAGTTAAACTATAGTAAGATGGAAAGTAAAAGAATATCTCGCTTGGACTATAATACTCACACACACACACACACACACACACACACACACACACACACTTTACAGTTTTATTTTTATGTTTAAAGAGGATGTTTTTTTAAATAACGCACCGCAGCCTCTTTTCCTTTAACCTAAATTTACCCTGAATTCTAAAATAAAAAAAAACAAGTCTCAACCTCCAAGATTTGTCTGAATGTGTCAGAAATATTCTGTTTCCAGTCTCCAGAACTCAGACTAGTCCTCACAAACATAGACATCCCAAAATACATTCACCAAGGCCAGGCTTCTTCAAAAACGCAAGGAAAAGAAAAAGAAAAAAGAAAAGAGCAAGGTAACATTTCAACAGTCTGAGTCATTCATGTATCTCCAGTTAATTCTTCCTCCCTTCGGCTGAATAATCATGTAAAACCTTGTGTCAAGGTCTATCTTCTGGATCTTGACTGGGTGGAGTTCACAGCTGGGAAAAATCCACTCAAAGCTGCAGACTGCAACAGAAAATTTAAAGAGTGAAAAGTGAATACAGCTGGCAACTCTGAACTCTAAAAACACTGATAAATCTGTCAGATCACACTTCACACACTCCGAGATGGGGTTGTCAAATAAAAACTCAATTCAGGGACATCTCAATGTGCTGCAGCTATCTTCCATCGTAATGCTAACAGACACAACCTGATGAATAATAATTCTTATGAAATAATGCTTTTTAAAATCAGCTTATCTGACTATTGTTTTGATTGCTGTAGTTTTAAAGTGGGGTGGGGGTGGGGGGATTAAAGTACTATTTTCCTTTTACACTTTGTAAATATTGTAAAAAAAAAAGAATAAAAAAGAAAGAAAAAAAAAAGCTTATTTGCAACAAGAACACAATGTTAAGCCAATACTTCTGCAAAAAAAAGTGTTTTTTGTCTACAACCAAAGATAAAAGTTTAATCCAGAACAACATAAAACAGCATTTTAGCCTCAGACTATCACCTGTCAAGTTTACACAAAGAAAAGCATTTGGGTTGTAAATTTGCCAAAGCAATGGCATGCTCTGGTGTTCTGGTTAGTAAACAATTACTTGATTATAAGACTGGTTGTGTTCTCATTATCTTAGGATGAGCAGCTTCTATCTAAAGATGCTGCTGGTCGCAGTCCAAGTGCCTCTGCAGTGCTACTAACCCTAAACAAAACACTGAATTTAAAGCAGGCCTTTCATGTTATCCAGATCCATCAGAGTTTTCCCTGCTCTGTTTCACTCTGACAGCATCATTTACTGCTGTACTACCTTTGCAATGCAGTAAAATGGTGTGTTACCACATCATTATTCAACATGCTGGATTATGGATTCAAAGAATTTTTTGTATGCCTACGATTAACCAAGCAGCATAAAACAGCTTTTAGTTAAGAATCAGGAAATCAACTATCAAACTGCAATCATTTGCTCAGTCAAATAAATTAAATATAGCCATATAAACTTATTCAAAGTGACTCCAAGCCCTCTCTACCTTCAAGATCAAGTTTAAAACTTCCTTTCTGATGACGCTTATAGTTAGGGATGGCTTAGGTTACCCTCAGCCATGCCTTTGGTCATGGCTATACATGCTATAGGTTTGGGCTGCTGGGGGTCATCCCATGATGCACTGGGCTCCTCCTCGCACTATTGTTTTTTTAAATTCTTTACTCTCCATGTCTACATATATGAAAAGTTGTCATTAATTTTTGTTTCCATTTTTCTTTTTTAGAAGGTATCCCTGATTTAGATTTCTGGTAATTGTTAATCCTTTTTTTCTATCTGCTTTGCCCCCAGCCAGTCTAGACAGATGGTCGCCCTTCCTGATTCTGCTGGAGGTTTACCTTCCTGTTGAAACGGGTTGTAACTGGACTAAACTGAACTGGACTGTACCTTTAAAAGTGCCTTGTGGCAACTTTGTCGTGTATTGGCGCTATACAAAAACACTGAATTTAACTAACTAATCTTAAAAATGTCAGTGGCTTTGATCAAATGGTAGAAGCTGAAACCATAAGAACAGGAAAAATGTTTTGTTGTAATGAACCTACACCAGATGATAATCTTCATTCCACCTGCCATATTGTTTTGGCTGTAAATCTTCCCCAGGGTCTCCCTTCATTTGGAGAATGAAATCTTCTAAAAGGAGAACCAGTTTACATGGCCTCAATATGATTATGGAGGTATGGTATGGTATGGTATGGTATGGTACGGTATGGTATGGTATGGTATGGTATGGTACGGTATGGTATGGTATGGTATGGTATGGTATGGTGGCGGCTGTAGCTCAGGAGGAAGAGCAGTCGTCTTTCGACTAGAAGGTAGGTCGATCAATTCCAGGCATCCACTGACTACATGCTGAAGTGTCCTTGGGCGAAACACTTAACCCCACGTTGCCTCCCGATGTGCCTATCGGTGTGTGAATGTGTGTGTGAATGGGTGAATGTGATAAGCGCTTTGCGTGGTCAAACTGACTGGAAAAGCGCTATATAAGTCCATTTCCATTTAGTGATTTCAGCTCCCTCCTGATGTCACACCTCAGCTTCTCAAACCAGCTGCTGTGATCTGCAGTTCTCTGCTATGAAATCGTTGCCTTCAGGCTTTGAGTTGTTGTGCAAAATGTCCACTTTGAAATGCACAAGCTGATATTTCACCTCCCAGACAACCCCAGACACACACCCTCCATTTCACTTTCAGATTTCTGTTTCCACCCACAGATTGCTGATTCTGCAGAGGAGCTGCAGCTCTAACACATTCAGGAGTGAATCAACTGGAACAAAGAGAAAGAAAAACAAATTACTGCTTCATCACAACAATGCTTTCCCTGCTAAAGAATAGCCTGAAAATGCTGTAGAGAAATCTCAACGGGGAACTTTTATTTCTCATCACCACAGGCACACTTCTAAAGTAATTTTGCCTTTGGAAAACACTAAAAAACAATAAAGTTTATTCAGCTGAGCTGGTACAGCGTGCTGCACAGTCGTATAAACATGAATTCCGGGCCAAAGCTGCTGCAACATCACTTTACCTGGAAGCTCACACTTGCACATCAGTGCATACACTCATAAATATTCATCTAACCCATATGTAGCACAGAAAAACACAAAACTGAATAAATAAATATTCAGTGCTCCTTACTCTGCTGATCAAAGTTTCAGCTCACAAACACAGTGGTGCAGGGACAAGCACACACAGAGACCTTCAGAGACGTGTCTCTGGCGGTATTTAATAGAAGCACTCTTGCATGGAGGCGTTTATTCAAAGAGCAGGCCGCAACTTCTCTTCATCTGATTCAAACCAGCAATTAAAGAGCAGCCCAGTGCCTTCAGGAGGAGGGAAGAGGACAAGAGATCAGAAGAAGCATCGAGTCATGAGGCGATAAGGCTTCCTTTTGTGCAGAGAATGCTCTCTGTGCTTCCTCCCACATGCAGACAGATTCTGTAAAGCATCAGCAAACAACTCTATTGTTGTTTTCTGTATCTAATCGCAGCTCAGCTCCGCCAATTTGTCAATCAGAACGCATGTGCAAAGAGGTTTCATTGTGACTTATTCACAGAGACGGCAGGTGGAAAGACATCATTTTATCAAAAAATGAAAACCCTGCAGATGAGCCATCTGTGTGAATAACAATCAGATCTTTGTGAGATATAATGATACGCATGTTTGTGTTAGACCTTAAAGCATTGCTGTAATTCATTGTCATTGGGTATCAGTTACTGGTTCATTGTTGTGTTAAAAGACTCATTTCCCTGTTTATTTATCCCGAGCTGCCACCAGTGATTCATAGCAGGATCACACTACAGGATATTAAGAGACAACTCAGTCATTTTTCAGCCACAAAATGCCAAAAATCTCTGGTTTAAGCTTCTTCTGTTTGTACTGCATGCAATCTCTTAGTTGTTTAGACAAAACAAGTGTAAAAACATTTTAGAGAATAATCAGGAAAGATGCATAATTCTACAGATTAGCTGATAAAGGGAATGGTTAAATTTGAGTATAAGTTGCAACAGTGCATAAACTGTAGTTATGAGAAAGACTTCTCACCATTTATGGACTTTAACCACACAGCTCTCCAACTCAAAATCCAAATAAAGCTTCTCCACAGCAAAATCAAAACACAGTTTATCTCTGATCAGAAAATACAGCAGTGTGTGGTTTCTTTAGAGGACTTGCTAGACACAATCCTAATGAATGAGAACTGCAAAGAGTGTAAGGGTTGTAAACATTTGTGAATTATTTTGTTGCTGCTGCTGAGCTACAGCGTGATGACTTCTCTGCTGCACTTGAGGACCTCTGCAGTGAAATTTTGCTGACTGCATCATGCAGTGTCACGCTCAAAGCTGCCAAGGCAGAGCCGCCGACATGTATCGATCCTGGGAGTAAATAGTAATAATTAGTTCTTTTCTGCAGAATAAATGGAAATAATGATTCCTGAGTTAGAATTTAAACAGACAAAAATGCAGTTAAGTCTTTATGTCTTTTTTCTAGAAAGACTTTCAGGCAAAAATCGCTTCTTTTCTTTGCTTGTTTTGATGTTTTCCTTTCTGTGCTCTCTGTCAGGTTTGTTTTTCCCAGCTGGCAAAACAGGACAAGACCAACATGGGTTTATCATACAAAAACAGTATAAGAGATTCTCTATAGGAATTATCTATGAAAGAAAAGGTACTTTTAACATCTGGCAGATTAATTGATGTTGCTTTTTTCTTTCATTGCAATAAATAATCTTCAACCAATCAGCTCAATGAATCATGACCAGTCACTGATGATCACTCTCATCACAAGACCGTCATGTACTTTCTAGGAAAGGACATAAATTGGTCCAAACAGAAGGTCCTGGTAAGATGAAATATTATGTGATGGTGATAAAGTCAGACCCTGTAGTGCACGGTTTACAGCATTTCACTGTCCAAGAGCTAAACAGCTATATATGACGTTACTGAGACTGAAAAACATTTCCATAAGAAAAAATGAGATCTCAACTCAAAAGTAGGTGCATTGTCCACTTTAAGCACCAAAACACATGCTGAAGGCAGCAAAGGCATTTCAATACCTTGACCATTAAAGTAAAATGACCAAAGGAGGCACATGCACAGAACTCCCTGGCAACCATCTAACATGATTCACATTTTTCTGCAGGACCACATCTGTGGATCTGACATTGTCATCTGCTACTGCTACTTAACGGTGCTGGAAGACAGATTTAAACCTCAGACCTGCCAGACCCCAGGGAATACACAAGTCTGTGTGAGGTGCGTCTGTGAGTGAACACCAAGTATTACATGAAGCGGCAGCAGAGATGTCAGATCGCTCAGGACACCTCAAGGTTGAGTCACATCACAGTAAATTATTCACACATATCCCCTCCCCTGGAAACTCTGCAGACAGAATTGGTACACAATCTGGACTCCTAGACATTTACCTCACATAAACCTTAATTTGTAATATCAGACACTCTGTGATAGAAACATGAAACAGCTGGACTAACAACTTCATATCATTCAGTTACTCTGTGTTAAGGTGAGTTTCCACTTTGCTCCTCTTGCTGCATGAAGGACAATAAGTAAACAATGGGATGAATTCCACTTTAACCTCCGTAGGGTATATTTATTTAACTGCTGTAGGAACAAGTACAGAACAATGTAATGATGTCTCCGTTGCAAAAAGTATGTACATACACTACACAGTGCAGAGTGCAATGATCATCAATAGGTGACAAGTGTAACAAGATAACCCTTTTCACAATAAGAGTAAGAGCGTAACAGTAATATTCATATAACATTCAACACTTAACACTCTGTTAGCATACATTGTCATTAGATTTACATTAACGTATGAAAATTTAGTTATAATTTGTTTACCAAAACCATGTAAAAAGTCCTACTCAGCACACATGTGGAAAAGGGGAAGCAAATTTTAAATAAGTAAATAAATATTCAGCAGGTGACTGAATAAATAATCTATTTACTTCAAAAGCACTTTTTTGTGTTTTGGCCAAAAACTGTAAACTCTGACCAGGGTGAAGGCAGAGACCCTGGGTGTGAAGGCAGCAGTTTGAGAAGACGTAATCCAGAAAGGTCAGCAGAAAGAATGCAGGAGCATGGAAACAAGACTACACAAAGACTAGGGTGAACTGATGGTATAAGTAGCAATGTGGACAGGCGTTGTTCATGAGACTGATGATTGATCACAGGTGCCATCCAAGATGGCAGAGGCAGATGACTCATGGGTATTGTAGTCCGAACTAGGGATCAGTAGACAGGAGAAGATGAGCGCACCGGTGGAGGAGCCATGACAAAAACAAGAAGCCTGGAGCTTGATGGATTCTCTGGGAAGAATCCTGCCGTTGACATTTGAGATGTTTAGAAATATCATTTCTGCTAAAAAAAAAGTTATATATTTTACTGATCATGTCTTGAACTGTCCTTAGTTATAATTTATATTTTCTTATGCAATGTAAGTAAAGACATTCTATAAGCTGCCTACTCTCTCTAAAATCAGAAACTGAAAACAAGAATCAAACAGCAGGTCACGATGTTTAAGTTGATATTTGTTCCCTTCTTTGCAGCCAAAAATGAACATATATTTTTGTTGCAGATGCTAAAGAGACTTTAGTTTTCCTAAAAGTTTCAATGCAACAATGTGAAACTACTATGGTTATCAAAAATAGGGCGTTAACGGCCGTAACTAATTTATGTAATTAACTGTGTTAAAGTTTTTAACACATTTAGCATCGGTCATTTATGACGGCGAGGGAACTCTCTGGAGGCAACATGGAACAAACTGATCAGCTTTTCTGTTGCTAGCACCGTCTCTCTTGTTGCGTTTGTTCATCAGTCAGCTGAGAAGTAGGAAGCTGGCTGTTCACGGTTCACACTGGCATATGTTCACCCACAAGTTCTGGGATGCGCTATTAAGTTAAATTTATCCATGTCAATCAGACCCATGTCACTGTTACATGCAGCTGAAGACACCCCAGTGTCTTGCCAGTGACACAGCTGTAAAATCTAGTCATCCAACAGTCATGCACCCATCCATAGATCAGGTTCAGATATCTAATGAGAGTGAAACAACAAAAGGAAGCAAGGAGACATCTTCTCTAAACCATTGTTGCTGTGCAGATGTTGGAGACACAGGTCTGATCATTTAATGTACGAATGTAAGACAGAAATTCTAAACAGGTCCTGAGATACAAATCAGAGGAGCGTTCCTCTTTAACAAAGTAGCTGACAGGTGGTAGAAAGGATTTATACTTTAGCTGTTCAAGGTCGGGTCTAGAAAAGTTTTGACCAGGAAAAGGGGACAAAAGTGAGATATTTTTTAAAGGTTGCCTTTTATGTAATATTGAACTGATTATTACATCTAAAGTAATCGTTTTTCCCAGTCTAGAAAGTAACCCCTGTACTGGAATCTCAGGAAATTTCTTTAAAAAGGTTTTGACCAGTTTTACCTTAAAAATCAGCTTGCTTTTTAATTTCTTAGTTTTATTAAAGCAGTCTGCTACACCAAACTATGGAGGAGTATCATTAGAACAAATTGGACAAACACTCAGTCCTCTGAGTATATGTACTCAGATTCAGATATAGGCCTACTCAAAACTGCTTTTTATTTTTGTTTTGATATGCACTTGTCTTATGTCGCAAACACAGGTATAAACAATCTAAACAACGTCCAGAATGGGGCGCAATGAAATCGTTTCAGGGGGACGTTTTTGACTGCTGCACCTCTAAGCATGCATGCTGAGCAGTTGTGTTGTTGGAGATGCTGACAGGTGACAATGGACAAAGAAAGTAAAACATGTTGAAGTTGGACATAATGACACAGAAGAGATACTGGAGATACTTTGGCTATAAAAGGTTGGATGTGAACTGTTGTGGAGTACTTTCTGACTACTGCTGCCATTGAGTGGTTTATTTGGTGGAAGCAGGTGTTGTGGAGAAATAGTCTGAGGTGGCATTTTGTATTTTACTGTCCTTGATAACATTCTATAGTTTTGTGAAGCCATCATCTGGTTGACAACTTTCCCTTCTCTGTGTCGTAGTGTTGTTTCCCCTTTTGGTGTCCTTGGTGTCTTCATAGCTGTTTCTGTGATATGAGGACTTCATCATATGAAGATCTTCTCCTCTGGATCATGCTGTTTTGTACTAAATTGCTTTAAGCTTATGATGTGACAAAAAATACTTTCAGGTAAAAGAGCAGCTCCAGACATAAGCTTTATGTAAAAATAATGGTTTATTACAAAAAGTGACATCGTAAACAGATGTGCATCTCTGAGGTCTCTGAAGCCAATCACAGAAAACCCCCAGAACAAATGTGTAAGTCTCTCTTATATAGCTTTCAAACAACGAACATGCAGAGTAGTCCTTTGAGACAGACCCTTATAAGGGAACAATTTACTGTAGGTGTGTCTTACACAATGCTATGTTTAGATTCACCATGGACAGCCTATGGGCCTGTCCATCGTGGATTCTAACGCAAACAGCAGCCTGCTTACAGCTACAATTAAGTATAGTCCTAACATATGTATTTCTAATTATCAAATGTTAAAAATAAGATACTTTAGAACCAAACCACAGCAAATGCTGCCAAGCTCAAGTTGCAAACTGCAACATGAGCAATTAGCTGCACCACCTTAGCTGCAAAGATGGAGAATCAAGACTGCGTGAAACTAAGATCCACACCCTCCACATCTGCTAACTAAAAAAGATGGAGGACACGAGTCAGATGTCAGACACATTTACTAGAGCAGGGGTGGCCAACGTCGGCCCTCGAGAGCCACAATCCTGCAGGTTTTCCAAATTTCCCTGCTCCAACACACCTGACTAATGAGTCATTGTGCAGATCCTTATAGGCTGTTGGATCCATTTAATTTGAGTCAGGTGTGTTGGAGCAGGGAAATTTGGAAAACTTGCAGGATTGTGGCTCTCGAGGGCCGATGTTTGCCACCCCTGTACTAGAGCTACTACCACAGTACAAAATATTTTGTTATATCGCTCAGAACTAAATACTCAGGTAAAGTACTGCAAAATGTTCTTCTTATTAAAATGAAATTGATATGTTGATAAAATAGGGAGATAGAAATATATTTTACATATATATTTATTCTAACACTGCATATAAAAGGTCAGGTGTGCAAAAAAGTGTCTACCTGACCTGAATAATGGCCTCTCTTCTGAACCCCTGACAATGTACAGGTCCCAGTAACAGGACCTCCTTCATGCCTGCTGCATTGCTGGTACAGAGTATGACCTGCAACTTTCCATTTCAATGAGCCCACAGCAAAATGAGCAAGCTGGCCAACATCGATCTGTTTTTCCTCAGGTTTTATAGCAGAGGGCAGGAGGGAGGAGGGCATGTCAGATTTTCCCCCAGCCGAATGGCAGGCAACGGCTGGTCTAGACATGAAATCACCAACCGCAGGATGAGGCACAGAGACAGAGGCTGGAGGTGAATGTTTCCCTGCAGCAGCAGCTTTTATAAGGACAGCAGCAAAGAGGCGCTGAAGCATCAGATCAACATCAGTCTTTTACAGTCTAAATAGCATTGTTATGTGTATTATGCATATGGTCAAAGCTTTTCTGTAAACTAGAAAAGCTGTTCCTATGCTATGCTAACAAATATGGTATAATATGGTATGATCATATGCCTGTTTTATGTTTATTTAAAGTGTATGTATGTTGTTTTTTTTGGTTGTAGTCTGTACAATGTATGTGACCTTTGGTAAATGTGGACCCCAGAAAGAGTAGCTGCTGCATTAGTTCCAGCTAATGGGAATCTGAATAAACACGCAGAAAGACATTAATGCGCCCTCACTCGTGGAGCCTTTTGGACCCTGTCCTGCTCCATCAACAAATCAAAGCTTCAACCATTTTCAGTGTCTTCACTAAAATAAAATGCTTTATCATTTAAGCTGGGATGAAACAAAAATTAAACAAGAAAATCAAAAATTTTAAAGGTTTTTATGTTAGCTTTCTACCACATCCATACAGCATCCTAACAGAACGTAAATGATGATCGATGCTCCCTCAAGAGGGTAAAGTCACGGACTAGCCCACGGATGCATCTCATTCCCTAAATATCATAGCTCTCTTCATTTTTAAAGGCCATAAAAACTTCAGAAACACGTAATACTACAGAAACAAAAGTACCAAAATTAATTTAAATTTTTAAGTGTTTTTATTCGTTCAATGCACAAATAATTTTACAAACCCAGAGGCGAAAAGCTAGTGAAATACAAACAGAAATTACATTAACACTTCATGAAAACAGAGATAGACGAATGTACATTTTGTACCAAAAAGCACAGATACCTGATAAACTGCTTAGTATTTGACACTTTAATAGTCTTAAATGATTTTAATAGTAATAGTCACCAAATATGCACCTTCACTCGTGGTGCAACCAAATCTCTTCCCATTAGGCTTCTACACTCATTTAAAAAATGTTTAAAAAATGCTTGATACCCTTAAAAAACTATGTTAGACTTAACAAAAATGCCCTATGAGCTCAATATTACAGTTGAAGAAAACATAAAACTGAAAAATCCTCCACAAAGGGACAAGTCATGGGCAATATTTTCGATAAATATTGCGAAATATAGAAAACAACCAAATAAAGTAAAGTAGTGCTGGTATTCGGTTCTGTTCACCATCACTGGTGGAGGATGAGATAGTAAGCAAATCCATATACCATGATTACCTTTCTGTAAGACTGGGCTTACAAGGAGAAAATGTTCTGTCTTAGACTGGTTACTGCACTGAATCCTTCACCTTCCATCTGATCCAACTCATTCCTCCCTCTGATGATCTTGTTTCCTTCATCCTGCCACAACAAGGCACCCCTGCCTTTCCCCACTCTCTTCTACAATTGTTTTTCTCACTTCTCTTTCAGTTTTTTAGCCCCTTTCTCTTTTTCTCCCTCTTTTCTCTATATCCTTCCTACCACTCACTGTGATGAAGTGGCCAGTGAGTAGCCGTCTCTGCCGGTAATCACCACGGTAACTCATGGTAGCGCCACAGCGCCAGCAACACGCCATCCATCACCGCCTCCGCTGCTGCAGGAAACGGATATATCAAGATGTAAATTCTGGCCCTGCTGCTGCTCCTCATCCTCCTCTGTCTCACCCAAGGAGGAAAAAGATAGGAAGAGATGATGGTGGAGGAGAGGAGGAGTAAGGTGAGAAAGGGAAATGTAGGACAAAGTCAGGTGTAGAAAAGAAGCAGGAGAAATAAAGGATGATTGAAGAAAATGAAATAAGGAAAATGTTATATGGGAATGAATGGCTAAAAGAGAGGAAAATGTGAAAAGTAATAAAAGGAAGGAGTAACGGAAAAGTATACTGTGGGGGAGATGGTGCAAAACATGCAGAAAGTAGGACAAGGCAGCTAAGAAAAGCAGAAAACACAAAAGTCTAGATAAGAGAAGAACGAAGGAAGGAGAGAAATGGGAAAAAGAGAAAACACAGAGGGAGGAGAAAACTATATTTGTGGCTATGAAGGCTGTGTTAATCCATCTTAATCCATCTTTATTGCTTTCTCTCAGCCTGCAGTAAACACACACACACAAGACCTAGCAACATTTCGCACTTCCATTAACAGTCAAACTGTAAAGAGATGAAATAAATACTAAGATTGGTTCCTTAACTAAATATTAAAATATTAATATACAAGTACTGCAGTCCAAGTATCAGGTGACCAGACGAATGAGGGTAAAAAGAAGGAAATTTCCTGAAGCAGTTTGTGTCAGTGAAGCATTGCACCTCAATAAGTAAACCAGAGCATGAAACTAAAACCAAAATACATTCAAAATGTGTCTAATTAGTGAAAAAAGAAAGTTAGGACTGATGAGAGAATCCCTGATTGTTCTCTCAGCTACTTCAACCCATCAACTTTAAATGCACAAGTAGTTTTCCAGGGCAAATGTCCAACTTAAGAGGCCTTCTGGAAAATGTCTGCCTGCAGCTGCTGTGGTCAAAACATAAGGAAAGGATAGGAATGTCATGCCTTCCAAAGGCTGATGAAGGATCATAAAATCTGCAGTTTGTACAAAAAGATAATTAATGGTGAGAAAAATGATTCAGTTTTGGATTTCGCTAAGGTGATTAATGACCAAATGAATATTTAATCGCCTCTTTTTTCTTATTTTACTTATATGTCACACAGTAGACCCACACGACTAAGCAGATTCCAAAAAGTGATGTATTTGTAATATTTGTATACTTCCCCTCTCAAGCCTGATTCGCCATTTTCAGTTGACTATTAATAAAAACTGTACAAAGTTAATCATTAACAAAACTTAAAGTTTGACCTCTTGAATAGCTTTTTATCTTATATTTACTGTATAGTTTCTTTTAAGGCAATACTTTTTAAACAGGTGCTCAGGTTCTAAAATGTCATTTTATATGATTTTTTTCCCTTTTGTTTTATTTAAGTGAGTAGATAAAAGCTACACTTAAACAAAAGGAAAATCCTGATAAGCTGAAGAAGTCTAATCACAGTATGAATCACATATATCTCTTAAATTCCAGGCAGTTGATGTTTGGATCCCTATAAACTTTTGTTTGGGTTATTAGGTGAGACACTTTGTAACTGAGTCATCTCCATCCTCTCTATCTGCTGCTATAAAACTAAACATTAAAAACACCCCTGATTAGTTGCACATTGCGTGCAGCAGAGGGAGAGCACAAAAAAAAAAGAAAGTCATTTGTTATTTACGAAGGTTTTTAATCAGCATTGCCACAAATAGGAGCACAATGCCTCCTCTGGAAAACATGACTGAACAATTCTTCAAACTAATGCAACCTTATCGGCTGTTTATGCATAAACTAAAGTATGATTAATAAAAGACTAGCAGCTGGGATGAGGATCAGTGCCTCCATGTCAAAGGCTATGATCCTCAGCCGGAAATGGGTGGAATTCTTTGTTGGTTGGGAAGGAGATACTCCCCAAGTGGAGGAGTTCTTGGGGTCTTAAACTAACCAGTATGTCCAAAATAGGGTGGAAATTTTGTAAATACTGGTTACTTCCACGTTATATATATTGTGTGAGAGAAATAAACCCTAATTAAAAGGTTTTTAGTTGATAATGCATGGTAATGCATCTCAATTACTCAACACTATGAGTAGTACACTGTGATGTATTATTTAACAAACCTATAAGAATGATGATCAGCTCCATATGAATGCTGATTTACTGTAAGTTAATTCCAAAGTACCATGAAAACAGAATATCTCTATTTATGATTTCCTTAGCTTTATACTTGGCAGATACTACATTTGTATGGGTACAGTTAGTTTTTGAATGAGTACTTTTACTGTGAGTTATTACGTCACTTAGTAGAGATTGCTGGTTTGGCTTATTCATAGGTGTTTACTGATGATCCCAGTTACGTACAGATTGTCTGAGTGCACTGTGTCGAGTAAGAAGAGCCCACTTTAACGTAGGCAGTGACGATTTGCTCGTTAGTATTTGTCTAGTATTCTATTGGCTGGAGGATGTTTGACAGACGGCTCATTCAACAACCCAAGAGAGACACATGAAAACTTTTGCTCTTGGATATTTTTCCCTGAGTGTGAGGGAAAGAGACAAATCTTGAGCACAGCAGATTTGAACCTGCAGCTCTAAACTTGAGAAGAGGAGCAGAGTTCTGAAAGCAAGAACGATATATTTGAGAGTAAGATGGGACTTTTTAAGTGTAAGTGAGTTTTAGAGAGAGCAAAATCTTTTTCTCACATCAAACAATTACACTCTTGATTAAAGACTGGGAAATAAACCCATACATTGGAACGTTAACTCAGTTCACTCGCAATAAAGTTAGGAGTAAAATGCAACTTCTCAGGCCCTCCTAACTCTTTACATGCATTTTCAAACTTCCTGTAAATGTGCACAGTTGTGGCAATTTCAGATTGTGTGGAGATGTAAATATGAGCTTGTTCAAACATGAATTCAACATGTTCTGTTGCTGCCAGATTCACTGACACCAATGCTCATTTAAAATCCGCATGAATAAAAGCACAAACACAACAAGGATAATCACAGCTGAGCGGCTGGTTTGCCACACCTTTAACAAGAATGAACATCTACTTCACCCTGACTGATCAGAGGAGTCTAAACCTTTTAGGAAGGAAGCTTTAATCCAATAAAAGGTGAGGCTAAATTTAAAATTCCCTCTGAAGCTGAAGTTTTTTTTTTCTTCTTGTTTTTTATAAAACCACTTTTCCTTTCTTGGCCTCTGAAGAAGATACAAAAAGTAAATAAAAGTCAATCTGAGGATAAAAATCCCAGCTTTTATTATAAACTACTGATTTTGCTCTCATGTTTATCGAAATTAATGATTTGCAGGTCTTCAAAATATTGATGCCAATTATCAAGTTACCTTAGCCTTGAAAGGTATTTTGCATCAAGTCTGAATGGGTTAAAGAGAGAGGAGCTGAATGTGAAAAGTTCTGCATGTGAAGCATGAAGCCGACCATCTAAAATCTTACAAAGTGATGATAAAAAGAAAATATGCATTCAAATTCCAAAAGGACTTTGACCCACAAATTTCACAATCTTGGAATTTCACACTGGTTCATAGTTTGACCTCAACAGAATCCATACCCAGGTCGGCACGGCTGCACAACAGACCGTGCATCCTATTAAGCAAGCAAACAAACTTAAGCAAAGCTCAGATGTGTGCAGATCAAACATCGTGTGTCAATCATCAGCGTTATAATGAATAAATAAATCAAGCTGGTTTTAGATCAGTTATGAACATTTCATTTGTCTAGCAAAATATGAAGCTATGATGTAATGGAGTACATCATCTCTCACAAACCTGGCAGCAGCCAGATGTAAAGATAAAACTCAAACTTACTGTTGCGCTGCAGCGGCTCAGGTTCAATGGTTTCTGTAGAGACAAAGACAAAGTTCCCCATTAGATGCAATCGTCCTGTGTTGAGACTTTCATACTGTCCTAATGAAGCAAATGTGTGTATTGAGAGCTCTTCAGGTTTTAGCCATGACATCATCATAACCCTCCCAGTCCCTGAAGCAACACACTGACTGTGAATTTTAATGTGCATGTGCTAGATTCAAGGCTGATGGAGGAGGTGAGTCGCTAATAAAACTGCGGTAGGATTTATTGTATCCTGAGGGCGAGAATGCTGTGCAGACACATACACACACACACACACTCACCAAGCAGCAGCTGGGCAGTGTTGACCTTTTTAAATAAAGGCTACGCAACAGAAACCCAAAGAGAAACAAAAGCAGTAAATCTGTAGAGAAAAACCCACTGAAAGTCTTCCCAGCCCACAGAAAATAAACCCAACTTTACCTAAATCACAACACTAAAAGTATGCATGAATCAGCTAATCAGGCTCAGCAGTGATGACATCTGTGTGATTTTTAAAGTGTAACAGGCTTATAAAGTGTGAATAACAGGACTGTAAGAAAGCCAGAAACTGTACCACAAGACTGACTGATGAACTGTTTGATTTACTGAAATGTCTGTAAAATTACACAAAACTATGAAAAATGAGTCAAAACGAAAAATATTTATTGCATGAAAAAGAAAAATATTTCTGCACTTCGCATGGTTCTGATTATGAAAAACATTCAATGAGCTTCAGAAAGATTTTTTAATGGAAATAAATGTTTTGCCTTCAGAAAAGTGTTATGCATAATAAAAGGGCCTCATTACTGCGGATGAGAGGACAGTCAGATGGAAACGGTAATGATTTCAGCTTAGAGCTGATTTAACCCGCTATGTAATTCATTCCTTACACCTTTCCTTGGTGGGTTTGGCTGTACAGATATTCTTTTGATTAAAAAGGCCCAAACTCAACTCCCCTGTGAGCCCTAACCCTTTGTTTTAACCCTTTGTTTTACAGGGGTACGGTGTCCCTTTTCCTTTGGGAATCAAGCTCCTGTCATTGAGCCCTTCAGCTGTGGTGTATGGATGTCTAGATGACCACTTCTTCTTGAACCTCATAAGAAAAGAGGCATTTGCTCTACCTGCAAGAATAGAAAAAAATTGAGGGGCTAGGGCAAAGACAGGAACTGGGACAGAGCCAAGAAGGTTCACTTCTTCAATATGTAGAAAAATGCAAATAAGTTGATTCTCATATCAATGTGTCCTGCAAATAAGACACAATCCATGGTTCAAGGTGATAGGACCCAAATGCAGGACCCTAGGATGGGAGGAAGGCAGCTGAACTTAAATGACATTTTATTTAGAAAATAAACAGAAAGCACTCGAACAAACCCCAGAGGAAGACACACCACAGATAAGACAGAACATACTGTATGTACAGACACAACAAACAATAACCTGGCAGCAAACAAGGAAAACCAAGCAGATTATGAGGACTGATGACAAATGAAGAGCAGGTCTGGCAATCAACAGCAGGAAGCCTGGAGAAACAGGCAGGAAGTAAACACAACAGAATAAACAAGGGAATAAAATTGGGGAAAAAAAAACTAACTGAAAATTAAATTTGAAACCACTAAAGAACTGAACTGACTAGAATCAACCAAGACGTTTTGGTGCTTAAACATCATCAGATAGTTGCATTGTGTTCACCCAACAAAACAGTACAAGAAACAACAAAAACTAAACAAAGTTAAAAAAATACCTGTTATCTGAGACTTTGGTCTCATTTCTCTGACCCATCCTGTGTACATCTTAGGGACTTAGGGGAAGTAGTTCACCCAATTAGGAAGAACACAGGTTGGATAATATGCAGATTATAAGTCACACTCAACACAGAATGTAATACATCTTGAAAAATTCATTAAATAATAGAATTATGTCATTTTATTTATGCTTTGTTTTTTTTTTTTGTTTTTGTTTTTNGCTTTGCTAAATAAATAAAATGGAAGAAAAATGTTTTTTTCTTTTTTTTTTAACACTAGTGGATGATGGTTGTGAGGCAGCCTGTAAACAGAAATTGACTGTCTGCTATTTAATGTTAAGCCAAGTGAAGAGTACAGTGTGTCAGTGCCAGAGCAGGCCATATGGCTAAGACAGTCTAAAGCCAAGACAGTCCAGACTGGAATGAACCAGCTTCCAGCAGCTTCTCTCTGCGTACAGATTTTACCAGTATGCTGTCACAGGGTGGGACTGGACACATGCTTCAAAGATGACTGACATGTTCCCCACTTTGCCTTCAAAGTAACTGACCGGCAGATTTTTTATGTTTTGACTTTTCACTCTTCTGAACTGTTTAAAACACATTATTTTTACCTGCAAACTTTTGGAATTTAAGAGCAATTACTAATGTACAAAGCCATATAATTAACACTTGACAACACAATCTAAGTTTGAAGACAGGAACTTGGCATTGTTTTGTCATCTGTGAGTTTTGTTTATTTTCTAATTTTCATTTTTCCATCTTGACCAAAACAGGCTGGGTATGTA
Organism: Melanotaenia duboulayi; assembly: GCA_026261665.1. Lineage (NCBI taxonomy): Eukaryota > Metazoa > Chordata > Actinopteri > Atheriniformes > Melanotaeniidae > Melanotaenia > Melanotaenia duboulayi. Next base: position 6,349,641 of record CM047986.1, read on the forward strand.
TGATGGATAAATCTGCATATCCCTTAGTGCTGCACAGACTGCAATCAAGAACATGAAAATAGTCTTTTTTGTTCAGAGGAAGTAAACAAGACTTTCTGTGTTTATCTGGAGGCAAAAATCAATTAATCAGTTACCAGAGCAACACAACACCCTGTAATCCCCCCCTTTTTTATTTTTTTAAATAAGAACTTGTCTAGTTCAAAATATTTTCTTATTCCAAAATATTTTCTACATACTTACTGTACATTCATAGGGTTATTTTTTCTACAAATAAATGACCGTATAGATTAGTGCCCAAGGACACTTCACCACTTTGAAAGGCTTAGACTCATTGCTGAATTTCCAGTAGAAGCTCAAATAAAAGATGGAACACTTCCTTATTTAAAGACATTGTGTAACATTTTCTGTTGTTTCCTGGCCAAAATCGATGTTTTCATGTATATATGTGTTATCATCCTATATAACAAACAGCGAAATGCAGAGTTTTACAAAGAATTAGAAATCTTCATCCTCCTCAAAGTGGAGTCTCGCAAGACGAGATTTTACGAGAATAACGGCTAATGTGCTAAACACTATTCAGCGGAAACACCTGCAACTTGCACTTTGGCAAAACTTTAGAAATATCACTTTGATTTTGCAAAAAAAACTAATGGAAACACAACTACTGAGACGTGGGAGGAGAAGATAAACGAGAGCGGCTTTCTACCCCAGCAAGTTGGAAAATTTGTTAAATTGTTTTTCACAAAAAGCAGGACCATGATATGCAGCAGCAGCACGGGAGCTGTTTTCACCATCACCAAAAAAGCAAAAAAGGGGACTTAAAAGGCAGCGTAGCCAGATGATATAAAAAAGGAGGATCAACATCGGGCTAGCTAGCCTTCACCAGGTGAAAAGACCTCAAGAAGGAGAAAGATTTTTAAAGGGATGCTGAAGTTGGCAGCTTTCTCCTCAACAAGTCAACAGTACTGCCAAAATTAGCCTAAAGTAAACTTTTTTCTTTTGGTTTTGTTAGACAGTGTTACTTTTTACCATGACTACCAGGGGCAGCATAACAGTAGTTTCTGCTAAAATATGCCAGCCTTGTTGGTACAGAAGTGTATGTTTACGTGGTTCTGTCACTTACTTAGTCACTGTAAATGCCGGCTTTCAGTCGCAGTAAAGCTGAACTAAAAGCCGGTGGGAAGGCTTTATAACCTGGCTTTTACTGTGACAAAAAGATGATGTTGTGGTGTTGAGGCCAGTTTCCCCGTTGACATCCCTGTGAGAACTATTCTTCCTTCTAAACACAGAGAAACAATGTCTAACAGGCTGATGGGATACAGTTTTCAATATTTATGAAATCACAAACCTCTTCACCTGAGTGAACAATCCATGAGCTATCGGATGACATGCTTGATTTCATCTGTGTTGTCAAAGCTTTTTGAGACATGGCAGCTATAGCTTTTGCAATATGTGTTTGAGATAATGAAGCACTAGAATGCACTAAACATTAGAATGTGATATATGACCCAAAGGTTAGATGGAAATAATTCTTACACAATGTATCTTTAAATGTAACAACCGTCCCACATTAAAAATGTCTCTTTGTGCTGGGAAAACAGTCTCCAGACTTCCAATGACCGGGGCACGTTTCCAGTACCAAGCTTGGACAGTGCTGATATCCTTTTCAGGGGAAGTTGGCCCAACTTGGGTCTATGATGCAGAGACCAAGTCCCATAGCCTCATAGCCACAAGTGTTATGGTGGGCATGCTCTTGGTTTCCTTTCACAAGGAACTGCACACTTAATTCACCTCTCAATCAGACTTTCCGTGTTCTAATTTAATTTTAACTCTAGTAGTTGCTGGTGTACCACTGTGCACCCACTCAGACTATTAAGCGTTTTGGACCCACCAAAATCACTACTCACTACTTGCTCAAACGGCTACAGCTGACTTGACTCCCAGCCATTTATTCTTTTTCAAAAATAAAATTTAAAGATGGCTATTTCGATGCACTGGTGAAGAACAAGTGAAATCTTTTTAACTTTGCCTCACTAAACTCTACATTAATATGTAGATGCCTTCTGTCCATCCTCTATGTTCAGTTCAGTTTTGTGCGAAATTCAGTACGTTTTCAAAGGTTGCAGATGCATTCCCACAGCAAACAGCGCAGTACCACCGGAAATGATGGGGGGCAGTGTGGCACAGTATACCGCACATGCAACTAGCAAAAGGAACAAAGAAGAAGACAACAGAAACTGAAACTTTTCGAAGAGAGGCTACTAAATATGTACAACTACAAATCACATCTATGACATTACCTCGCCTGGGCATAGAACCAGTGAGAACCATCACTGTTTGCTATCATCCAAAACTGACATTAGAACTCAGACATGAACTCTGAACACCCATGCCAATGTAAAACACACATGGTGGGCAGTAACATCTGACATTGACATGCCCATTTATGTGTCTAAAGTGAGAATGAATAAGCCTTTAGTTGTTCAAGGGACCAAACAATCAATGAACTACCCATAAACATGCCTAACAGTTAACAGTAGCAAATATTGTATGAGTGCCTCCATTTTCAATTCCATTTTCAGTCTTGCTTATCATCTCCTACATTTATCAAGTGTTCAGCAGCAGAACAGGATTTGAACGCAATCAATTTGATGATCTGACACTTTCATAATTACTGGATTTAAACTGCTGCAGATATGTACAAGCAAGCTTCAGATGCAGTACCTCGTTCTTTTATTTAATATTATACTTTGCATTTCCCTTCACACCGTGGGGAAGACAAAACTGAGTCAGATATCTGAGAGAAATAAATTGATTAGCCTCCATGTTTTCAGCTGAATAGTGAAAGCCAAGAAAGACATTTCAAAACAAATGTCCAGGTCATCTGCAGACCATCCTCACCATTCATCACACACCACCATAGTCACAATAGCTGTTGTCTCTTGAAACAAAACACAGCCACTAATTGTGTGTTTTGTGTGTTAATCCTCTTCATGGCCTTTTGCATTGTGTTGATCAATCACAGTGTGCAGCAGGGTGAGCGGGAAGGGTGGAGACTGGGGCGATGCACCCACATCACACCTATTGGCACCATCCTTGTTCTAGTGAGCCCTCAAATAAATCACAGCTAATGACACTAGAATAAAGAAAGCGGAGGAGGAGAGAAGAGCTGTGGCTAAATATTCTGCTCAGTGCAATTCAGGATGTTGTTTTGATGGATTTATGAGGATTTTAACTGCCTACAGTTAGACTAAATAAAGACAGGTAGTGCAGGGTCANCAGGATGTTGTTTTGGTGGATTTATGAGGATTTATCTACTAAATAAAGACAGGTAGTGCAGGGTCATGTGGTTTGGGTGTGGGAGTGTGAAACAGGTTGTGTTCAGCTGATTGCAAACTGATTTTTATGTGGGTGCATGTCACTTTTATACAAACAGAAAAGCCACTTTACATAAAATCTTCATTATTCTTTTGGGATAGTCACATTTGCTTCAATGACTTCTTTGCATCTTTTTAACAGGGGTCATGAGGTATTGCCTGTTTTAAAATTTATATATTGGTCCTATTTGTCACAGTCTGGATCTGTACAGAAGGGAGCATTACCTGGAATGGTGTTGGTTGGATTGGGTTTTCCACCCGGCACCTTGAGTGTGTTACCTTCCTCTCTGTTGAGCCAGCATGTGTCCTGTATAAGAAATAAATGAGCCATGTTTTACCCAGACCGGATCTCCATTATTGTGTTCTTGGTTTTGCTGTTGTGTTTATCTAGTGATACATTTTGGACTTTGGGGCTACTGTAGTTTAGCACAATTCTAAACTTAATCTTTTTTCTAAGGTTTAATTATTGAAGCATTTAAAGAGAAAGATTTCATTAGTTTTAATTTGAATGAAGTGGCTTGGTACGGGCTTTACTAAGTAACCTCTACTCCCAATCTCCATTAGCTGCAACAGTTGTATGTAATGTAAGGTAAAAAATACGATGAGCATATCAACACAGATTCCTATTACCAAAACCATTTCTCGATATGTCATTGACAATATGCGTACGACACATAATTTATTTGCATAAGCAGAACAGCAGCAACTCACCAATGTCACTGAATCACGGGTAGATGGTCCCATGGACAAATTATGAGAGATATGGCAGAGTAGATTCAAGTGACGCTAGTAAAAGGGTCAAAAATGCTGCCTTCAGGGTCATCATGGCCCAAAGTGCTGCATTTAGAGTTATTGTGGAACCAGTGCAATTTGATATTATGTATTCACTTTAAGATTTTTCTGCTTTAGATTTCCCAGGTTTATGTTGTTACCTTAAGTAGTGAGAACTGAAAAAAACAAAAACATAATAATTTTCCTAATTTTGAAAATAATTTAAAATGTTTTTAATATTGAGTTTTATGTAAGTCATTTTATATATAGATTTTCTTTGGGTTTTTTTTATTGAGATATTTCAAGAAATTAGACATACTTGTGACATTTAAAATGTAAAGTGTGCTGTGGGAAAATGCAGAAATCAGACTGAGACTCAATATTATTGATATTGAAGCTTAAATGGCACAGAGATTTGTGTATTTATCCAAGCAATTATGCATTAAATATGAGACTCTGCTACTAGTAATGAATTCCATCATTCTTTGATGCTTAGATTGAGGAAATGGAAAAGGATTGAGTAGTGATTCTTTTTTTTTTTTTCTCAAACCCGAAGCTGCATATAAGAACCCCTCCATTATCATGTGCTTCCCCTCTTTAATGACTATCTGAAACTGCAGCTTGAACTCTCTGTAATGGAAAGATGCCCATTCTAAGTTGTGGGTACCAGCGGAAAATAGCTCTGATGGATTTTCCTCAAGTACAATAAGGACAGGCAGAGTGTGTGATTTGAAGTGATGTGCAGAGGGAAGCTGGTTTCCCTTTCTAAGTAGGAATCCAAACACACTGCTACTCTTATTTTACCGGCATGTGGACTGAACAGGCTGTGGACTCAACTCCTTTTTGCATATTTTGTTTACATACAGGTTTAGCTTGAGAATAATACATTAACAAATATTAACAGCACAAAAATTAACAGTATTGCCAAAAAGAAAAGAATAAAATGATTAGATGGGAAGAGTTTATGTTGCCTATTGCCCAGCAGTGTTTCAGTCATGTGTTGGTGAATCCAACATGTAGTTCTGAATTTCTAAACTTAGCTAAATGCAAATGACAAATTTGAAAAGGAGAACTTTAGTTGGTGTGATGGAGTTTTTACTTGAGTGTTTTTTATATCTTCAAAGTGGTAAACACAGTTTTCATTGCAGTTTTAGCAAAATGTAAGCAGGTCACACTGATGATCAACATTGGGAGAAGCTCTGGAGTGAGAATGCATTATGCATTAACATGTTTTAATCCTTTTTCATCATTTTCTGTCTCTGTCTGTGGTTACATTGNCTAACATGTTTTAATCCTTTTTCATCTCCGATTTTCTGTCTCTGTCTGTGGTTACATTGCCATCTAGTGCAACATTTGCATTTCTTGGTGATCATTTTGTACTATCAGTAATATGTTTGTTAAGTTCGACATCTCCTCGTAAACAAAAGGTTGATAACTATAGCAGTTTTTCACTTGAATTCCCAGTTACCTTCCTGGACCTTCCTGGTTTAGCAATATTTTGTTACAATAATGACCTTACAGTTGTGAGGATAAATGCACTTCAGCACTTCAACCTTCATATTGCCAAAATTTACAAAAAAGAATTTTAATTAGATGAAAGAAATGCATTAAACAGCACTGAACTGGAAGTTATACAGTTGAAAGTGGTTCATTCATCCTGGTTTTCTGGAATTCTTTGATATTTTCCATAATAACAATTTCATACAAATGTATTTATCCAATGTTGGCTGATGTGCCTATCCATCCAGTGACTGTTTCCATAAAACAGATGCATAAAGCAACCATCAGATCTATATAAATCAGTTGCAGACTTTGAGCTGAAAAGATACAAATAAGTCTGCATGCAGTCACTCGGTCAACAGAGCCTTGCAAACTGAGCTAATTCTCCATCTCCGCTTGTGTCTTCATTCTGTAACCTGCAGCCCAGGGGTTGTATTGATTATTTTTTAAGTGATATATGTATAAATAGATACAGTCTTGCATAAACACAAGAATAAATGTCAATGAGCACTGCTTTAAACTGTATCTGATGGCTTTAATTCCCATTAGCTCACATTGTGAAGCTGAAATCTTTGTGAATAAAAAATATTTGGTCTTAGTCCTAAAACCTGATCATTTCAGATGAAAGAAGAGAACATCAGTTCACCTCGTTTTCTCTTGCATCTTTTCATTGCCTTGCTCCTCACGTCTTTAGTGGAGCAGACTTGATGAAAGGGGAGGATGAATGTGGGGGAAACTGGGATGCAATTAAGGGAATTGGGATGTGTTGCATGACGTTGAGATCAGGACGTTGTGGGGTCAGACCATCTGCTGTAGAACTTCTTTATTCTGGTGGCTGAATTTAGTTTTCATGACAGAGACTGATTTTGATGAATATGGGATGACAACTGATAGAAATACAAACATCTCAGTAACTTAAACTTAAGGACATCACTGTGCATCGTCCATGGTGGGAGTAGTGTGTCGTGAGTCTGCTCATAAATCATGTTTTAAATTGTAACTTGTCAGTTGTGGGAGAACATGTTGCTGTGCCCTCATGAGATATCAGCTGTGTTCACTGCCGAATGCAGCATCGACTTTAATCATGCCCAGTTACAGCACAGCCTTGCAAGCCCACATAAATTATATGAAAGAGTAAAGAAAAATATCAGTTTTTTGATGTTCGACTCAAATTGAATTCTGAAATAAGCCATCATACACTTATTAGTCTCTATGAGACACAGCTGATTATCCCTGTGTGCTCAAATGGAAATATTCCTGAATGAGAACAAAGAGATTTCACGGCAGCTCCATCACCACTGCTCCCTCACGCACACACACACACACACAATATGGAGACATACACAGTCAGCAGTCCCATAGGACGTCCATGGAGACTCCCTCCAATAAAGAGGATTATAGATTTTGCCCTGTGCACCCAAGTGTTTCCAATGAAATAACGGCCTCCTCCTGCATAACTCATTAAAATTTAAACCATCCCCCTCTTTCAGCTGAATATCACCGCACTGCTCTGCACACATTAAAGTCTTTGCATGGAAAAATAACCCTGCCTGTGTATGTGTGTGTGTGTGTTTGTGTGCATGCTTCTGCATTGCAAGGGTGTGAGAAAATTAGAGGAAGATAAGAGGAAGTGTGAGTGAAAATGTGTTTCTATCTTTGGAGGCCCTGCAGGCTCAGTAGTTGGTTAAAGATTTCACACATTCACATACACACACAAAGTTGCTACACAAACGGAAAAATGAATGTTAAATTTTTCCTCAAAGCAGACAATGGAGACAGGAAATACATATTTATGTGGAAGGAGCACCTTGACAGAAGGTGGGCTGTACTGAATGCAAATGCACACTTTTGCAGTAAATGCAGAGGTGTTAACACAAACCGGATTCCAAATTTGAACCCTGAAGCCTGTTGAATGTCCATCATAGTTTGGGTTTCACTGTGTAACTGTGACAACTGCCTTGTCATTGCCTCCATAACATTCATGTCTGTATGTCTGCGTGTCTATAATCCAATTAAACATTGGAGGAATCTGTTGAAAGGACTGATAAAAAAGACAGATTTGAGTTCTTGGAGCCTGAAAGCATCTGTCATTTGGCTGCTGTCATTTCACGTCTGTATTTTGGATCAGCTCCTAACAACCCGTGAAAAGCCCTGGAAACAGATGATCTTTGAACAGCAGTCTGAAAAATGACTACAAGAATTTCAAAGTTTGATGAAGAATTTAGGCCAGTATTGCCGTTTCATTTTCGCCAGAGTCATGTTCTTTAAAAAACCCAGAAATGTAAGTGATCAGCTGTGTGTTTTCAAATGGTGAAACTGTGGTTCAGGGAGCATGAGACATTTTCACACATGAATTAGCGATCACAGAGTCCAGACCTGAACCCTACTGAGAATCTTTGGGATGTGCTGGAGAAGGTTTTGTACAGCAGTCATTCTCCCATCATCACCACAAGATCTTGGTAAAAAAAAATTATGTTACTATGGATAAAAAAAAAAATGCTGTGACGTTGCAGAAACTTATTGAAAGATCAGAGGCTTGGCTTGCCAACAGGCAAAACAGACAAATGCTTGGGGCCCAAGTCAGAAGGAGGCTTCCGAGGGCCAACCAACTTTGAATCAAGATGGAGCAGTGACAACGTGGAGAGTTTTACAGTGACAGAGGTACACTCTAAAGGGGTCCCACCTCTCATGCTTGCTGCAAGTAGCTGCATCTTATGTAAACAAACAGGAGAGAGCAGGTTATCTGGCACTGAAATATATAAAAAACAGGAGTAGTAAAAAAGAGACCAAGACAGTGGTAAGTAGTGCAGATAATCAAGAAGCTAATTTAGCTCAGAGCAACTAGTATGTCCTCCTGACGACTGATTTGATGTCACAAAGCTGAAGATAACAAATAACTTTGATAATATCTAATTAAAGCTGTCTAGTTCATAATAACTGTAAAGAATGTTAAATTACTGAATTCATGGGCCAGAAATCTGATATGCATTTCTGGATTAATTCTGTGCAAGTGTTAATGTTTTGTTCTGCATGTCCAGTACGGTTTATGCTTCTGAAAACTAAGCATGTGCTGTATTAGCTTTATTAGCTGCATTGCCACTGTTGAATTCCATAAAAATAGTAAATAATAAAGTAGTTAGAATAGTAGAAGCCATCAAAGAGCATTTAAAAGTTTCAACTGAAGAATTTAACACTGTAACAGCAACACCTTATAACATCTTAATGCCATTGTTATTAGTAATATCATAACAAAAGGGTGAAACACTGGTTGGAGGGCCCCATGAGAAATTATGTTTGGGGCCCCTAGAGACCTGAGAATCACCTCTAGAAAAAATGCCACAACGGATGCTGCCATAATCAAAGCTAAAGGTGCTCCAGTGAAACAGAGTGTGTGACTTATTAGTCTTCCTTTACACCAGGTGCGTGTGCACCACGTTACGGTTTTGTTCTGATCTCTATGGCGTGGCAATCAATCAGGTGCACCAGGGAGTGCAGTCCAAATAGCAGGATCCGCGAGATCACAAAATCACAGGAGGAGTTAAGAATCTTGTGATTCTCCCCTTCCAGGTTAAACGTCTCGTTGTCTATGAGGACAAAAAAAAACAAAAAAACACTGAGACCCCCTGACAGGTTAAACACGTAATATTTTCATGGTTCAGCATCGCAAATCTGCATGAAGGCTTTTATTTTGAAAAATACTGGAAGCTTTTACACTTCTCCTGTGTCTGATTTTCTGTCTGCCCCCATCTGAACTGCGGAAATTGATGCATTCTGGGTGTGTGGAGCGTCAAAAATAGATTCTGCATGTAAATTTATTGGAGAGCCGCGACACTGCGCCTCTAGGACTGATACGTGCTGCTGCGCACCCGGTGGAACCAAACCATTGACTAAAACAGCTGCGAATAGCAATGTAGGCTGCGGTGCAGCCGTAACGTGGCGCACACGCACCCGGTGTAAAGGAGGGGTTATTCTTGGGACGGGCAGTGCATCTAAACAAGATGACCAATTTTAGAAATATGATTACATACTTACTTTCATAAGTACCAGATGCTTGCTGAAATTTTATAAAATAGTTACTATCCTTTTATACATTTGTGCAAAATCATCATACATAGTAAACCTAGCACGTGTGGAAAACTGCTGCACACAGGTCAGCCTTTTCACTATATTGTGGAAAAATATTTGATATAACACTTCATCATAAACTCCTTCCAGAAGGGTCTAGAGAAAAATATTCCACAATATAGTCTACTTAAATACAGGATGATTTTCTTCTTATTAAAAAATCTACATTTAACATAAATGTATCTATTTTCACAACCTTCCCGGGTTTCAGTTCAGGTTTTGCTGCTACTTAAGTGCGACGACAAGAGCGATGGAAATGAGTGGCCTTGAAAGTATTTTATTTCTGGTTAAATGACAGTAGCCAGACGTTTTCTGGCTCTGCCTGCACTTTGGATCAGCCCCTCACATCCTGGAGAAAGCCCTGGAAACAGATCTATGTTGACTGAACCACAGTCTGAAAATGACTCTACAAAACGTCTAAGTTTGACGAGGTCACAGAAAGAAATGAGACTGGAGTTTCATTTTACTTGATCTTACCCCCAGAAATGTAAGTGTTCAGCAGCTTTGTGACCTCAGCTGGTTTCTCTGAGGCATTTTGGACTAATCTGCAGTTAAACCAATTTAAAGTTGGCTCTTAGATTAGTCTGATGCCATTTAGACAGTTTCAACTCAAATTCTGGAGAAAATAATTAACACTGACAAGCTTAAGACTGCAGTAACTCAAATTTTCACGAGAACATTTACAGCATTATTTCTTAAAGAATTCAAGCATTTCCTGTCAGAGTGAAGAGAGAAGAGGGGCGTGGTGGGATAGTTTGGTCAGTGATGTCATCTGGTTTAAAAAAGATTTTTTAAAGAAAGTAGATTTGCTCAAGATGGCAAGACCTGAGTATTTTCACAGAGATAAATGACAAAATGTTTCTTCTATGTCTGCTGGAAAACATTCATTGGCACCCTTTAGAAAAAACAAACATGGACACAAACAGGCAAGTTGATCTGTTGGAATTCAGGGTGAAAAAGGAAAATCTAGGTTGGAGGCTGGTACATAAAGGAAACAGAAGGTCAAATGTAAAAAAACAGTACCCTGAGCTAAAGCGGTTTACTCCTGTCTCATGAAGCAGAGGTCATCATGGGAGTGACTGATTCTGAACACACTAAATGAATCTATGACACAAACTAACAGACTAACTGACCCAAATGGGAGCAAACAAACTGTGGATCAACTGAGACACATGACCCAGATCTGTACTACTTGATCAGGTTACATTCACCAGACAGTCTGTTATACTTTAAAAACTAAAAAATTATAGCGAATGGCCTGAAAAAAAGAAAATATTCAGTGAGTGTCTGAGTAAAAAATCTCCTGCAGAGGTCAAAGGAGAATGGGCAGACTGGTTGGAGATGATAGAAACAGGAAGTCAAATCACCACAACCGGACAATAGAAGATGGAGAAATGTTGCTGGTCTGATGAGCCAATTTCAGCTGCATCATTCAAATTGTAGCCTCAGACCTACCTGAGTATTGTTGCTGACCATGTCCATCTCTTTATGACCACAGTGGGGTGAGGTGATGGGGGAGTATAGAGCAGGCTGAGGATTTTGACTTTGTATACCTACTGAAGTGGCCAAAGTGTACAGATGTACATAAATAACCAGAAGATCTGCATCTACAGACAGACATATTTAAAGCACTGATTCTTTTAATCAATGCACATGCCTCTACTGGAGCATTCAGTTGCAAGATACATGATCATCTAACATGTCTTCATATCCTCTTAAGATTACATTTCCACCACATAAACTGCCAGATTCTCAGGGATACACAAGATATAAACTAACCCTAACTCAGTACCATCTGTCAGAGGTTCAGGTGCATTTTGGGTAATGTAGAGTAATGGAATATTTTTCAGTTTCTCTACCTCCAGCTGCGTCAGCTAATAAAAAAAAAGTCAAAATTGCAACAAACACATAAACATGCTAATTTTAAAAAACACTACTATGTTCTAGTCCAGTCAGTGATCTATCAAAGCAGGTTATTGATCACACCAATTATGAAACTTGGTGAGCTGGTGCACACATACATCACAAGTACTTTGCTGTTGCTTAGCAACCTGATAACTCAAAGATGTGGGGATGAAGCGACTGAGTTAAAAATCTCTCTCTCTCTCTCTCTCTCTCTCTCTCTCCTCCTCCTCCTTCCCTCCCTCCCTTCAGAGTCTGTTGAGCCAGAAATATGACATGTGCACACACACAGACTGTGTGTAAAGCAATGAAAAAAATGAGCATTTACTTTTTAATGACACAAAGCAGCAATATCACATTTATGACTGATAAGAGCTAAATAATTAGCAGGTGATAGAGTAAAAGGAGTGTTCTGCCACTGGAATCACCTGCATTAGATGGAGCATGCCAGTGTGTGACTTAGCCATGCTCTACATACCACATACAGCAGGCTTAAATGGCAAAGAAAAGACGAAGCCAATTTAACCTCCATACACTCTCTCCCCTTCCCTCCCAGCTAGTTTCCTCCTTAGCTATGAAGTCTGACAGATGAACTCTGACATCTCAACAATAAAGCCCATACTTCTTCTGCTCTGGCAGGCAATTTGGATGTAAACTTGCATATTTAATAAGTTAATTGTCAGGTAGAGCATAAGAGAGAAACAGGAAGGTGCAGATTATATATTTTGTGTGTGTTTTTCATCAGTACTGTTCTCTAGATGTAAAGGCTCCAACTTTTCTCTAAATTCTTTGAGCAGATGTGGAAATTAAACATGTTTCAATGCAGAAAATGCTCAAGTTACTAAACGAAAAGCTGGATTTTTCTGAGTATGTTGGTTTACGGGCTGAGTGAGGATGGACGTTGGACTCTAGCTCAGCGAGAAAGATTAGACATTTCAACACGACTTGACTTTCCATCAGCTGCAGAGCCAGGAAGTTGCCATGAGAAACAAAGACACAAATACAGTCACATTTGGAGCAAGAAGACAATATTCAGCATTGAGGAGGTGTCAGACTTTGGCATAGATACAAGTCGAGAGACTGAAAAGCTGAATGAAGGATAGATGCAGATGTGCCCACAATGGGCTATAAGTTGAAAGCATAAGAATGCAAATTTATAGTTTTATGAAATGTGAATTTATAGTTTTATGTAAAGAAGATTAAAGAAATCATAAAACAAACAAGATGCAGCACAAGACATTTCCATGTTCATAATAAAAGACTTAAAAGAGTGATTAAGACTGTGGGGCAAAACCATTTTGAAATCCTGATTGTGATATTTAGCTGTTGCCATTGTGGGATTTTGCAGCCAGACATGTGCAAGGGATGGATCCGAGCGAGGACGAATCTGCATGCTCACTAGTTATCATGAAGGGTATTTTGAGACCAAACTCTTTTTGAGTATGCAGACTTGTTTATTAAATCTGTAGAGTGTGACATTTTCCATGGAGGTCTAAGGAGACTGACTTGCTTTGCATTCCCATGTTGACTTTCTATTTTAGTCCCACTGGTTGCTGTTTAATTTATGGCTGTACTTGTTTTTTATTTTTCATTAATTTTTTTTGGCATCAACGGTCAACAAAGCACAAAACTAACTTGATTTTCTCTTTTGATTCTATATGAAGCAGCTATTCTTTATCAACTTGCATGATGGACAGGACAGGAAGACATTTGCTGGTCTGCACATTTTTTGGTGAAGGCGCCAATGCAAGGCAATATAGTGACTTAAAAATTTGGTCAGGCCCATTTAGGAAGGAAGTCAGCCAGTTAGTGAGTCAGAAAGAAACTAAGCATATATACACATTGTGTCAATGTTAATTAACACCACTAACTAGGATGATCTATTTCTAGCAGTGGATGGAATCTCTTGTAGAGCCCGACCATTTGATTGGCTGGCCGATTAAATGCCAATATATTTCTTGTCCCTCCATCATGTCCTGGGTCTTCCTCATGGTCTTCTTCCAGTGGGATGTGCCCAGAACAAATCACCAGGGAGGTGTCCAGGAGGCACAAGCCACCTCATCTGGCTCTTCTCGATGNATTGATTGGCTGCCCGATTAAATGCCAATATATTTCTTGTTCCTCCATCATGTCCTGGGTCTTCCCCATGGTCTTCTTCCAGTGCGATGTGCCCAGAACAAATCACCTGGGAGGTGTAGGAGGCAAAAGCCACCTCATCTGGCTCTTCTCGATGC
>CM047986.1:6374202-6415613 GCA_026261665.1 Melanotaenia duboulayi
TGATCAATGAAAAACTGAATCTAAAGTCTGTTCAAATTCTCTGGGGATTTATATAGATCAAATATTCATCCACCTAATATAAATAAATGAGAAAGATTAATTAAATATCAAAATAACTGGAAACCACAGACACGCCTGCAGTAGCTAGACGATATGCGAAGGACTGCTGTGTAACGCTGCGACAGCTTTCTGGAGTGACAGTAATGACTTTGTCTCTATTAGCATGAGGAGGAGGATGCAGGAGGAGGTTCACGGAGGTTAATGCTGGTAACATGCCCTCCCTCCTCCAGCCTCACACAGTCTCCTGAGACACAAACACATTAAAGCTGTTTTCTGCATAACAAACAGTGCAACAAATATAAAAAGAACTGTTCAGACCTTTATGTTTATGAGCTACACCACACATAAAAAGTCTTCCCACAGCTGCCATGTGTCTTCTCAGAAAAGTGACACCAAGTTAGCCCTACGGCGTTAACATCTAAACTCTAACTGGCAATTGATTGTGTGACTGGTTTCCTAATTCCATATGAAAAGACAGCTAAAACAGTGAAAATAGTTGCTACTATATGGTGCAGATAACAGAATTTTCAGCCAACTTTAAAAAACTGAACACAGGGAATAGTGATGGAGGGTTTGAGTTACTGCACAAACATCAGCACTCATACATTGAACTTCATGTAGTCCTGATATTAGACATTTATTTCATCATTCTTCAGATATAAAATACACTTTTCACCACTTGTTTACAAACGAAAAGTTATGCCTACACTGATTGTACAATAGTGTGATAAACAACGTCATCTCATGACTAAGATGGAAAATTTAAAAGAAAACTCAAAACACTGCTCAGGAAATATAATTCGGGCCAGATCTCATCTCTACACTGTCCTTTTTATCTCAGATTCTAGAGAAAGTAATCATTGTACAGCTGATATCATTTATGAGTGATGTTTTAACATCCAGTCTGGTTGAGCACTTCACAGCACAAAGATAACACTTGTTAAGGTGACTAATGACTTTATGCTATGTACAGACAGAAGACCATTTGATTTTAGTTGTTTTGGATTTAAGTGTTACCTTTGATACTGTTGATCACAACCTCCTCCTGCATTGTTCAGAGACTTGGGCTAGAAATTAAGTATTTTGCTGAAAGCTTTTCATCTTTCTTGAGATGATATGCCAAATACATCTCAGACTTCGTCCCCCTTTAGCCTTTAATATCTGCAGACCTTGTTAACCTCCTTCACATCACAAGTTGTAATAAGTGTGATCCGGCTTTTTCGATTAGAGCCCCATCTTATGGGACTCTTTGTCCACTTAACTCTGGCACACCAAGTCACTGCCTTCAAACCTCTTCTTAAAACTCTCATCTTTGAGAAAGCCTTTATCAATATTTTTTACGCATTTTATTCTTGTCTTCTTGTGGATGTCTGTCCAGCCTTCTTCACTTTATCTTTTCTGTTTCTGTGCATGTGTGTTTTTCCTCCTTTAAACTTTACTGGAGAACAGCTGTTTTGATTAAGTTTACTGTGGGCACCACATAGAACCAAACACTGTAAGGAAGCGTTGCAGAAGCTCATCTTTGAGCTGATATTCATTTATATTTTTTCAGATTTGGATGTACAATAAAAAGTTTTGCCGCTTTCTGTCCAAACATCAACCTGACGCCCATTTTAGACTCTGGTGCTTTCATTTTAATCGGACCTTGAATCTCTTTGATGTGGCTCCTCATTTGGTGTATGCGCAGCCACTAAATAACTCGAGTGCCCCATTAAGCGAAATCAGATATTTGCCTGAACTCTTTCACCCCAGTGATAGTCGATCATTTTGAAGCTTAAAAAAAAAACAAAAAAAAAAAACGAGTGACCATCTGTAAGGACATCCCTGCATTGCAGCTTGAATACAATCCTCCTAGACCATAAAGCACATGCATTTGTTTTTTGAAGGCTTTTTTTTTTTCATTTTTTTGGGAGCAGACACTGGCCTGCTGCTCGCACTGTAAATCTTAAAGTCCGATTTCTGTGACAGCGAATGAGAACCAGCTGTGAGGAGAGACAGAGGGGGAGAAAATTGGTTCAGAGCCAGAAGTCAGTCTGAATGCTGCGTCTCCAGATCAATACACAGCTGGGGATTCTTCTCCCTCACATAAACTCAAATAACTATGCTTGAGAGGACTCTGGCTCAGTTACAGCAACTTCCTGCATCCTAGTACTACAGGACACCATCAAGCTTTTAGAAAAGGTTATCTCATTTCCAGAGAGCCATGTTGAAGTGTCCTTGGGCAAGACACTAACCCCTCGATGCCTCCCGATGTGTCTATCGGGGTATGAATATTTGTGTGTAAATGGGTGAATGTGACATGTTGTGTAAAGCTCTTTGAGTAGTCAACATGACTGGTAGTGCTATATCAAGACAGTCTATTTACCACTAGTGCAAAGGGGATCCTTGAGAGCAACTTATCCTAAAACCTTTAGATGCATTCATTCTTCCACACGCCTGAATCAAAAGTCTAAATTCCATCATCCACACGTCATTCAGTTACGTAGAAGCCTGGTAACGAGCCATTCATTAGATGGAGTTGGAGTGCGACACCTGACTGGTTTTAATTACATCAACTGGTTTAAATTACTGGTTTATCCATGTCATTATGGAACTGATGGTGCATAAACATAAGGGAATCTAACAGATGAGGAATTCAGAGAGATACTGATTGACTTATCTAATGAGAAAAAGCTTTTTCAGCGTGAGTGTATTTGAGATATTTTGGACTTAGTTGCTATCTCACCGACTTATTTTAAGCATACATGACAATGTGCATCTTGTATATGGAGTCTGGTTATATTATGTTGCAGGAGGGTCATGTGATTAAAAATGTCTTCTGGGGGTCCACATTAGGGTTTTTTTGGGTTTGTTTTTTTGCCTACAACTCTATATCTAGAAGTTTGATTTAGCTCAGACTTGGTTTGTAACAGCTCTTTCTGTAGACGATCTATTGTTCATCTAGAATCATGCTCTTCTAATTGGAAGCTATTAAGAATGATGAAAGGTTGCATTGTAATGTATGATGGTTTGTTTATGTTCTGTATTGTCGGCAAAACACGAAGTAGGGCTGGGCGATATGAACCAAATCTTATATCTCGATATTTTTTACTTGAATCACGATATACAATATATATCTCGATATTTATTTATTGTTTGTCAACTATCCAAAGAGACAGTTCTAATTTACAGCCTTCAGTGCTAAAAATATTTTTATTAAGGATCAGCAGCACATGTACATTAAAACAGCTGACTAAAATTAAAGTACCTTTATATTAAATTAAATGCTTCAAAAACAAATAAAAAAAAATACTTTTCAATGACGATAACAAAAATTTAGCCATTCCCTGCTTCTATACTACGTCTGATAAAGTCTCGATATATTTGAAAATCTCGATATGTTGCCCAGGCCTAACACAAAGACCAAATTCTTATTTACAGTATTGGCCTGTCAGGGATCTGTTTGTATGCAGGAATTCTAAAAGAATTACCTCAAAAGGTTGTGTTTTTGTAAATATTAACTCCAAGAGTAGCCTCTAAAATCAAGTCTTAGTCCACTTGTAACAAGCATTTGTAAAAGCCAAATATTTACACAAAATATGTTTTAATAGATTTCAAGATAATCACAATTCCTAATCAACTGATTTTTGTAAATCAATTGACTGACTACGACCTTGTAAAACAAATGTATGTATTTGGAATTGCAAAAAGTTCATTCATATCATTAAAAAAGACGAATCAGATTTTAGATTCTATACACACGATCCTTGTAAAACTGTAGGCTTCCTTAGATTTGAGACTTTAAATTCATGCAAAACGATCCACTTGGTTAAAAATAAATATCTGCAATGTGCTGGTATCTGACTGGAGGCACACCAGGGGCAGCCGTCATCCCTTGGCGAATAAATTAAATTTCTCTCAACTCTCTCAGTGCTGTAACGTTGGTCAATATGGCCATACTAACCAACTTTTTAGTCAAACTGAACCAAACCTAACCAGCTAACAGTAGCAGGTGCAGATAATTGCACCTCATAAAACAATACCATCATCTCAACAGGCAGCATGATGTGATGTACCTTCATATGTTTTAGAAAAAGAACTACAGCCTTAAAAAACTGTTCTTCTTTCCAACAGAAAAACTCAGTATTAATGATTACAATGTCTGACTAAAGGTTCAGACAAGTTGCCCACATGACCATTTTAACTATGACTAAATGTTTTAAAAAATGAATACATATCCTTCACATTACCAGTCGAAGGTCTGGCCACTCAAGATGAATGATTTGAATTCAGATTTATTGGACCTACAATCACATATTGGCAGTAAAACTTTTCCTCTTAAATGCAAAGTTGTCCTTACGTTTATGCTTTTAGGCTAGCAAAGAGGATGCTTTTAGTATTGAGAAGTTGGTCAAATAAACAAGACGGCATAAAAGGCAGACAATGACAAGCAAAGACATGTTGGTACCTGAGTAAATATATTACAGGTATGAAAGGGAACCAAACTGAACAGCTTTTTAGGTAAAAGAGCCAGATAAATGCAGCATTTATTTATTTTCCTATCTCCTAAGTGTGAGGTGGCTGCCAGGATTTCTTCCCCACACTGAGCTGTAAACCAGTGACACAAACACACAGATACTCTCTCACACATGCTGTTGGAGGCATCTCTAGTGAATAATTCCTCTCGTGGTGGAACACAGCCTAATGCTCCCACCGTATCTCAAAATACCACCGCAATTAGCGACAGTTGTCCCTATTGAGCTCTGCAGCGTGGGGTCAATTAACATTTGTGAGGTGGTGTGGCAGAATCTGCAAAAGACATGGAGGATGGATAATCACATTACAGAAGCTAACAGGCTGCTTTTGCCACAGGATGTAATGAGATGCAAAACACATAATCGCAGCAGGAGGAGATTTTTCAGTCCAGTCTGAGTACTGAAAAAGGATTCTTTGTCTGTGTGTTAAATTAAAGAGGCTGCTTTGTTTTGGTTCCATGCTTTCCTGAGACAACTCAGCCATGTTTTCCCCAAACACTCATTGGCCTGCAGGAAATCTGACGGGCTGCACAGCAGAGCCGTCAAGCCCAGCAAACCTCACACGGCCCAGGCAGCCAGCCGCCGCTGGGCGGAGTGGTGTCAAATTCTGCTGCAGTGACTCCAGAGCTGATATTCTGCAGTCACATCATCATGTCAGTTCATGATGTAACAGTCGGGTGTTTGCCTGCAGACAATAGAGAAGCTGTTTGTTGATGATGATGATGAGTGGTATCTGTGTCCCTACAGTCTCCTGGGAGTCTCTGCTTCAACAAAACTGTCTCACAGACCCAATCACCTGACACCGATTTCCACTCTAGGCACCGACACATCCACTTACTTTATAAGCTCAAATCTGGCTTAAAAATGTTTGAAAACACTGAACAAAAAAACAAGTGACTGATGGAAAGTGGTGGAACACTGCAAACAGAAAACTGTCCACTAATCCAACTAAATGTTGAGAGAAGCTTCTTTCAACTGCATGCTTGTATTTTCTGCCACTATTACACTGCAAGGTAAGAGTTATTTTACAGTGGAACATTTCAGTTGTTTCCTAAGGCTTCCAGCAAAAAAAGGCCCATCTTTTGTTTTTTTACTTTTATTTAATGCAGTTGGAAATGTGGCTTCAAATTACTTTACCTTTACCATTGTCACTGTTCTAACAGCTGGTGGCAGGTCACTAAACAGAAGGTAAATTATTTGTTTTAAAGTAGCACTATACAACTTTCTGACCTTTAAATATTCTTTTCTGACTTGTTTTGATAGCAACCTGACTTTTTATGCACATTTCTGGAGCCGTTGTTGCACAGCAGCATTCACACCTTTTTTACCCCCAGCTTGGAGGATTACATTACAGCAAAGCTTTGCTTTACAGCAGACCAGCAACTGAATATCAGTGCACTATTAGTTTTGAACACATACCATGGCTGAATCAAAGAAATGCAGGAGGACACTCGTAGAAAGAGAGGAAAGGAAAGGGGCAGAGCAAGAGACAAGAGTCAACATCAGATTTACTTTTACTGCCTGGAAAGTGTTTAGAGAAAAGACAGGATGCAGGATGGATGCTGAATCAGCAGTTAGGTGGCACATCACTGAGAAAATCTACCAAAGTTGGGCAGTGCTTCTTTAACATCAAACAGCAGAGAAACACTATGATGAACATAGACATCATTTACACCTGGTTCTGGCATGCTGTCTGTCTCCAGAAAAATGAGTTTCTGTTGATATGCACTTTGACCACTTTATCTAAAAAGACAAACAAAAAAAAGTCAAGAACTCATTTTAATGCTAAATGTTTATGCACAGAACCAAATGTTGTCCATAGAAAAACACAGAAATGCAGCTTAAATAGAGCTAAACTGAGTAAGATTAATAACAAACACCCCTCAGAGTAGAAACACTTTTAACATTAGTCCATAAAGACATTCCTGCATTTCATTTTTGTTATGGATCAGAGCTTTTGACGCCACGCCCAAGCCGATCATGCTACAGTTAGATGTTTTCTCACTGTTTTGCTAGCTGACTTAGCTAGTTACTATTAGCGATACAAGCTGATGAAGCATTACTGTATGTTTTACGTTGGGCATATAGCAACATCGTAGCAATGCATTCACTGACAGAGATTAGACAATAGTGCTTGTGTCTGACTTTTTTAAGGAACTAAAAATTGATAGACATGCTAACAAACAGATCATGCACAAGGCAACCATATTGTATTTTCAGGTCCAGGCTGGTGAGAGTCCAATCACTTTCCAAATTCTGATGGTGCTCCAGTCGATTTTTCTGACTGAATTCGGGTATTCCAACTTTAGAGTTCTAAATTAAAGTACAATGAGAAGTCTAAACCTTAGGTTACACCAAAGGGAACTGAATGTAGACAAACTTGTAAATGATAGTCCTGAGCTACTAATAAACATCTTGTAATCCCTACAAGAACACCTTCTCATCTGTTCATAATTAAACAGTTAGAAGAATGTAACGGAAGAGATGCACGAGAGAAATAAAAGGTCCTAATAAATCATAGATTATATTAACAGTTCACTCTGTGATAAAGTCCATTTGATGTGTAATTCAGCTCACATATGAACACAACAGGGAACTGCATGGTGAATTTACAGCAAGTAAGAATCAAAAAGCGGGAAGGATATAAACATCAATTCCCCAATCAGCATATTATGTTTGTGGGAATCTCAAGTTTAATCTCTTCATGTATTTTCTTGAGATCCATGTAAAACAGACTCAACACAACTGTAAGCTTAATCCACCATTTACATACTGAAGCCAGTTTGTTAAGTTTAAAACATATCTTGTTAGGTTTAGAACATATCTTGTTAAGTTTAGAACATATCTTGTTAAGGTTTGGTAACAAAGTTCCTGCAGGGTTAGAGAAAACGTCTTGTTCTCACATAAACTGCAAATTCCTCACAAACCATCATTTGATGTCACATGATGACAAGCTGGGCTCCTTTGACTGACGTGAGATACCTTCCTCTGGTTTTCAGGCATGTAAAACTATTTAACACAAACACAACAGTAAATATGTTTACTTGAAGAGTTAATGAAATCTTAGGACCAGCTGACTCCAAAAATGAGACAAATTCAACAAAAAAAAGACTATTTATGCCAAAAAAAATTAATTAGCAAAATAACTACAATTTACTATTACATCATTGTCCTGTGTGGAGACAGTCTAGAATAGTTTCCAAATATAAAAGGATAACTTAAGAGAATGTGCCCAGACCTGATTCATTGTAAGAAAAAGAAGAAAAATCCACCAGAAAATGTGTGAAATCAGGTCTGCAGTGATCACTTAGGACTTTAAATAAACGTAGCAGTAGTTAGCAGAAATAATACAAAACAGACTAATCAAAAATGTAAAAACAAATTAGCTGAATGAAGATTTACAGTAATTTAAAGATTAATTTCACAATTTTCATATAAAAAACATAAATTCTTCTAAAAACTGAACTTAAGAGCTGGTTTATGTGCAGAGATTCAACCTGCTTCATCTAAAACCTGGTTTAGCTTTACATTTAGACTGGTTGTCATAAACACTGAATCTGCTGCTTCTCTCGTGGTGCTGAGGATGTCGCCGTGGTGACAGGTTACCAAGCGCATCATGTTTATGAACCAAGATACTGAGCCGCTCGGCCTCAGCATGCTGCACTGAAATTTAAAAAGGTACTTATGCTTTACATGGGTAATTTGGCTAACTTTAAGCTACTGCTCTATAACAATATTGCACTTTTTACTTCACTTCATTTATTTGACAGCTTTAGGTACCATTTTCTTTATACAGCAGATTAAGATTTTACTTAAAAAAAGATATGAGGGAACATTAAAATACACTGTCTTTAGTTAGATTTTCATACATTTCACTTTTTTATTATTTTTAAACATCTGTGGGTGTGACAGCACATGAATAATGTGAGTAGAACAATGACAAAAGGAAGCTCTCCAAGCTGCTTAAGGGTCGTCAAGGTGACCTGAAACCAAGGGCATCCTCTCCCCCACCACAGCTGATGTCCCCCAAACCAAACACCAACATTCCTCCTCCACACAGCAGCAGAGAAATCCCACCACATCACCCAAAGGAAGCCATCAGAAATGCAGCCTTCAGGTGCAAAGTGTACCAACAACATCTGCACATCAACATCCACCTGGTCTCTTTTCTTCTGAATTTTCTAGAAGCACAGGTGTTTGCAGGACTTACAGAAACCCTCTGTAGCTGTTTGAATGGAGACAAAGTGACCATTCTATTTTTTATTTCATTTAAATGGCTTCTGGGAGATTTTCCTCTACTTTAAGTTAGAAATCTGCTGAACTACACAAGATTCCAGAGCTTCAAGAGTGCCATTGTTTGTCATCCCTGCTTTCTGTGTTGGGTAAAAACAACGCCGAGTGGTCGCTGTATCAGGAGACACCTCAGCTCAGTCGTATCAGTTAACTTATCAATAACGTTTCTACATTAAATATAAATAAATACAAAAAACCTAAATCTTGAGGTTCGTTTTAAATCGTATTTATCTTTCTTGGTGCATATTTGAGCTCGGGCTGATGACCTGAGCTTTACAGCCTTCCAGTAAAACCACTCAGCAGGCTGACAGCAGCGTGTCATCAGCCGTGGCAGAATAAAGACACAAACCGGTCAAATCACAGCAGAGAGCACACCTCTCCTTACCGAGCCACACCGCGAAGGATCCGACACAAGCTGCGGAATGTTCGGCCGTCCACGCGGTAAATCCCGGTGCTGCTGGTGGAGCTGGAGACAAATCCTCCTCCTGTTTCCTCTCAGGCGCTCTGATGCATCTCAGCGCGGAGACACCGAGCCGCCGCAGCTGCTGCCGCCGCCACCGCTGCTGCCTCCGGTAAGACGGAGGACCCGAGGGCGCGCCACCGAGAGACGTGCACGACACCCGGGTCTGGTATCTGTCAGCAGGTACCGCTTGGTGGAACCTGTGGAGAGAGGCAGGGGGAGGATGTAATCTAATTAATCATGTAAAAACAAAGCAATGACAGATTGATTATTATCAATCATTATTTACAGTTGAAGCAGTCTGGAGGGAAAATAGCAGTGATTGATTCATTTGCACCCCCCACCCCTCCCGTTCTGACCCTCTGTATAAAAAAAGGTCAGCTTTCTTATTTACTTAGGCCAAAAAGAAGACGTTTGTGTTTTCTGTAATTAATCATTCAAAAATCTGTTTGATTTTTATTGTTTCAGACAAAACGTGTATAAAAAACATTTTGACGGAACAATAAATAGACAACAAAGGTCATTTTCAGCCCTGCAACACCTTTTTGAACAAATGCCTGATCTGGATGTCAGCTGGTGCCTTCACATGTGCTAAAAACGTATATAATTTGAATGGACTTGACAACAAATGAGTTCAACATTAGCTTTAATGTTCAGCTCTACAGTGAATATTTTACCACAGATCTCTGGATGCCAATGGCCTCATAATGAAGGATCAGTTGCAGTATTCTGCTGTGCAGGAATTTGTCATTAACCTATATTTACTGCTCTCCACTAATTGCCACTGGACCCCCCTTCACAGTGGATTTATAAAAATGTTTCTCTGTATGACAACAAAATCTAATGCTCAAGAAGTACATCATCTCTCCTTTCTAAGGTTTTATGTATCAAGAAATCATTTGTTATATTAAACATTTTTACTTATGTGATATTTAATATTTTGGTTCATTTTTAAAATTAGTTGAAAACTGCCTCAAATAACTACTCATGACATATTACACCATGTTTTGTTTCCAACAATTCAACAAAAACTCAGCCAGAATCCTGAAGCACTTGGGTCTGCTTTGTCCAGAGGACATTGTTCCAGAAGTTTTGTGCTTTGTTCAGATGAACTTTTACAATAAGCTGTGCTTCCATGTTCCTTTTAAATAGAAGAGACTTTCTCCTGCAGCCCTGCCAAACAAGCCGTACTTGTTCAGCCTTTTTCTAATCGTTCTGTCATAAACTTAAACATTTACCATGTTACCTGAGGCCTGGAGAGTCTGAGATGGAGCTTTTGGGTTTTCTGCAGTTTCTGTGAGCTTTGCAGTCTGACCTCAGGGGGAACTTGCTGGGACGTCCATCCAGAGAAGACCGGCAGCTGCCTTGAATGTTGTCCACTCGTGAATTAGCTTTCTTATTGTACAATAACGTGAGGATGAAGAGGAGTTTTTTTCTTTGTTTTTCTTTTCCCTCTGTCATTTTGATACCTCAGTGTGTAAACTGGCTAAACATCTGCCGCCATAGAGGTGCTCACACCTGCTGCATCAGCAACACCTGGCTGCCTCTTTATAAGGAAGGAATAAGAACGTTCTTAGTTTTTTACTCACTGCTTCTGCACCTAAACTTATAGCTGAAAATCAAACCAGTTTAATATGTCATGTGATGTTTTTTTTGTTCTACTTTTTTCAGTAAGGATCGGTTAACCTTAAATGTGTCAGTTTAATAAAACTTTGTCAGTATTTGATTAAAAATTCATACCCAGCTAATAATTTCAAATCAAAAGAGCCAACTAGTTTCAACCTCTTAAAAAATCTACATTAAGTTCATGTGTAGATAATACAGTTTTACAGTAAAGGTAAGTGACATTTTAATGGACGTCCCTGCGAATATTCGTCTGTTTTCCTTCAACTGTGATAATAAAAAGAATATTTTGTGGGGTTTTTTGAGAGTCTCATGATAAAATGAGACATTTGAAGGTGTCACCTTGGGCTTTGTGAGTTTAAGGATTAACTACACACAAATTATCAAGAAAATAACTGTCAGACTAAATTATGTTGTATCTCCATTAACCTTTTAATGTTTGCACTAAGAAAGAAAAATAATAATAATAAAGCAAGACCAAAATGTTACTTTGCTGGTGTTCCTTTGGACAACAATAATGAGAATTTATTTATTTGTTTATTTTAGAGATTGGTGAGATAACAGTTAATGATATAGTAACAGTAGTTAGGTCAAAAGTGGTGAAAACAGTGACGCACGCAATACGTGGGATAACAAACATTTGGTTTGGGCATTACACACCCAGACCAAGGGGTACAGATGGCNATACATGGGATAACAAACATTTGGTTTGGGCATGACACACCCAGACCAAGGGGTACAGATGGCTCAGGCAGGATTATCTCTGCAAATTTGTAATAATATTCATTATAGTCACTAAAACGTTTGCCCCATAAACAGTAGAGCTGGCAGTAAAAGGGTTATGAACTGTAAATGAGTCATTCAGAGACTTTTACACATGAACACAGAAAACACAAAGTAGCTCAAAGTTCAATAAGACAAGGTAATAATGATGGATTTTGAAAAAGGTGGCAACCTGAAACATATTCTAGCTAAGGGCTTACAGCTGATCAGTAAACTATTTGTATTCCAGCTCATAAACGTACATTGAGGAGTTGAAGATATTGCATGTGTATTTTACATATATATACTGATCCCATGTTTTTTATAATCAGCCTGAAATACTGCCTGTGAGGTCACACAGTCACTTTATGTTGTGATGTCCAAGAAGACTGATGCAGATGGAGCCAAGCTACAATCCTTGTGGAGAGTGATAAATATAGGTTGATAATAAATCCCTGAGCAGCAGAACACTGTAACCTTGGCAGGACAGATGACAGCGAGCTTCCGTCCCACAGGGCAACCATGCAGGGCAGCGAAGAAGAAAAACCTCCTTCTGCTGCAGCAGGAGTCCACTGGGAGCAAGGCCACAGCCTGACATGTCATACATAAAATATGTCATGCAACTGCTTTTGGACTGAATCCAAATCTGCAGCACAGAAACACTTAAAGTGTAAAAACTAAATGCAGCATTTATTTATTTAGCATCCTTCTTTTTTTCCTTTAGTGAATGTGAAGTTAAAAATCTGTTTATTTACTTTAACAGATGAACTGACTGAGGATCAAGTTGGTGACATCTTAACTGCATATTTGCCTCCCTCTGCTGGTTATTAAGAGTAAATACAGTTTACTTTACAATCTGCAGTGGATTTCTTTTACACAAATGATCTGTAGAGGAAAACAAGGCCGATCAGGCATAGCTCCCGGCAAGAAAGAAACACTGGAGATATAAATGTTAGACAATAAGATCAAATAAAAGCAACAGGTATAAATATAAATAAAAGAGTTCATAAAACAATGTCCTTGGGTAAAACAATACAATAAAAACAAAACTACATAAATAGGAAGTATTTAAAATCAACAGAAAAGTATATAATTAAAAAATGAGTAAGAAATAAATCAAAATGACCATAAAATAAATGAGCTAAAATAAAATAGACTAAAACAAAATAAAATAAAAGTTTAGCTATAAGCTAAGCTAAAAAGGGGGGTCTTTAGGTTTGTTTTAAAAACATCAACAGTCTTTGCAGCTCTGAGGTTCTCTGGCAGGCTGTTCCACAGTCGAGGGCTGTAGTGATGGAATGAGACCCAAAGGTTTTTGTTCTTACTTTGAGAACAACTGAAAGGCTGGTACCAGAGGACCTCGGGGTCCATGAGGGCTCATTCTAAAAGCAGGTCATATAAATCGGAAGGCCCAAGTCCATTAAGACATTTATAAACCACTAAAAAAAAGAAACTTAAACCTGAAAACACACACCAGTGTGCAGACATCACTACACCTGACACACCATCCGTTCGCAGCTGTGCTTGGCTTTGAAGTCATTTTCATGCCCATCTTTACCACTAGATGTCAATAATAGTTGCTCACTGTACCTTTAAGGATGACAAGGATAATCTAGATCAAATAGCTCTTTCAGTTAAGACATACTTTTTCAGCATGAAAACGATATTTAAAGTACTGCTACAGTAAAATCTGACTGGATTTTGTACCAAGTCACTTAAAAGGAAAATAATACGAAACTACAGATTTGATATCTGGTCATTTAAAATGTCTTTCGGTTGGTTTTTGAACAACAGTTTATCTCCTTTCAGAAAACACATCAGCATCCCTGCTGCTGTTTTCAGCTTGTTTGTCCACCCAGTAACAACCAATGACGTCTGAGAGCTTTGACAGGTGTTTATACAGTGTCTTTGGACATGTAATTAAAACTTAACAGGAGTGTAGCTGAGAGCAAAATGAAGACCAGAGAACACACTGAATGTGACCTTGTAATCATCATCCACCACTTTTATAGCAGCTACCTCTGAAAGCATGTCCATGTTCAAATATCCTACTCATACAATAATCATGTAGCTATTTATCAGATGAATCTTAAGTGTGTAGCATCATGTTTATTCTTAAATAATCATTTTATTGCTTCACACACTTTTCATAGCTGAAGTCTCTCCAGATTTGATATAACGTATTACTCTGCAGCAGGTCAGTTTTCATGAAAAACAATGTTTCTATCAACAAAAATGACAAACACAGGCTCTGGCGTGCAGTACAGAAACCTCTTCCTCAATGTCACATTTTCTGTACTGGCCTTTCCAGTCTTGAAGCCGGAAAGTACACCATCAGCAGATCTTTTTTTTCCCTGCAGCCTCTTTTATCGTGTGTGTAGCTGTACACAGCTTTAATCACGCCGCCGATGCTCTGCACCCTGGGAATTTCCCACATCCTCCTGCTGAGCAGGTAGGTCGGTCAGGTTCACACACATACAATCACTGACTCAGACTAGATTTCCTCATTCCTTGAGACTCTCAGCACAATGGAAAACTGATGTGGTGAACATTAGATCAGTCAGCCACCGCATGCATACAGCAAACATAGAGGATTTTCAGCACAGCTGTTGTTATTTGTTTATTAAGATAACTGTGTACAAATACATTCACTAGTAATGGGAAGTGTTTATTCTGTTCTTCTCCAAGGCAGCCCACACACTTCTACTTTACTCTGCCCTTAACTAGAATCCTCATAGATTATAACGTTAAAGAAGACATTCAGTTAAGCCTGGGGATATTTAAATGACTGTGTTTCTAAAAGCTGTTGCAGGTTTCAGTTGTTTTATAAATGTGAGGTTAAAATGAAGACTTGCCTTTTAAATAGGAGACGTGTTTACAGTGAAAACTATGAACATTAAATAATTAGTTTCCTCCTGTATCATGCTTCATGCAGATGTTTGATTATTGGTCTTCCTCCCTTTTGATTTGTTCTTCTTGGGTTCAGTTAAGATGACTGACTCATACACGGCAGAATTTCCACTTTTTTAACTTTTGAAAATAGTTTGCTATAAGAATATATTAGGGTCCGTGTGTGAGGCCTTCACTGTCTTTAACAGCTTTGCCACAGTTAGTTCAATTTGTGCGCAAACTTTAAATGTGTGTAACAGCTACTGTATACAATCACGTCATTTCACTGGCTCCATGTGCTACAGATGCAAATGTAGCTTCAGGGCAAGAGCTGTTCCAATCCTTCTCCACCCTTTTTTCCTTTTTGTTGTGCTTGTTACATGGTGATCTTAGAGTCCAGATCCACCACAGCTTTGGCTTTTTCTATATGTGGAACTTGTATAATTGTGTTCTCCACCTGGAGAAGAGACTCCATAAATATGAGCGAATGTGGTCTTTTTTTCTGGCATGCTGAAAGAATATGTAACATCAGGGAGAGCAACTGCATGCAAATAACATTAACATTAATAAGAGTTGCCTATGGAGCTAAGATAGAATTTATTTTAGATCTACTCATGATTTTGTAATCCTAGCCAAATAGTCCAACCAGGAAGTGGTAAATGTATTTTCTTTGGGTGTTGCTGTGTTATTACTGAATGTAGCTCAGATGAAATGTGAAAAATGCTTCACTTGGTTGTATGTTGTGTTTTTCTTCACTGTGGTAATAGCTTACCACTCTTATCCTCTGCTAATGTGCAAGCTTTTCATATTTCTGAGTTCCTTTTTTCCACCTCCCTCATTCGATACATAACAAATTCTTGGTTTGGCCTCTCTTGATGGTCCCGTCATCTCTTTAACGGGTTTGTTGCAGTCAAAAGATGACACACTGCTGGTTCACAGCAAAAACTTGAAATTCTGAATGGATTCTTTCTTAATAAAGAGAAGAAAAATAAAACACACACACATGCATTAAACAGCCTTTCAATCAATACATTCAGTCATCTGAAAATAGATGGTCTGCATATTAAAGAAATGTTTTTCCTAACCCTTTCCACCTTTTGGATGTGAATACCCTGAAACTAAACTCCAAATTTTCATTCTATTTTTAAATAAGCCAATATTTTTATTTGTTTTCATTATTTTTATTTACTCTTATTATAGGTGGGTTTTTAAAAAAGCTGCACCATCTTTAGTTTGGAAAATCTCAGATGCCCAAGGACAAGTGAACGCAGCACAGATGGTGGTTCTGTTGCCAAGTACATAAACACTGCAGAGGGCGGAAAGGGTCTATTCATGAAAGAATTAAAATAAAAAAGTAAAGTTAAGTTTGCTTTGAGTGCATGACTTATGATATGAAACATTATGATGTGCAAATTAGCGCTTTAAAACATGACATTACTGGAGAAGTCAAAATCAGGAAACTAACAAGCAAAAATAAATGTGGTAATTGAACCACAGCAAGCAGAGAAGGCACAGCTGTGATCACACCAGTGTCCCCATGCCACCACATTTTATCAGCAATTTAATCTAAATTATACCTACATAAATAATTACATTTGATTAAAAGGCAACTTTCAAAATGCAGAATTATCTTGCCAACTGCTTTTAAATGAGTAACAATATGTGTCTTTCCAGACTGTTTCCATTAAATGATGATGTAGAAACCATAATACCACCAGACAACGACTATGTTGCATGCTTATAAAACTTGTGATTAGGCTTAAAACGGTTGTTTTTCAAAGAAGTAGCAGAAGTATTTTATAATGGTTGCCATATGTGTGAAATGTCTTACACAAATAAATGTGTTTTATCCTACAATTAGCCAAATAACTAAAAGTACATAATGTACAGCAGTAAAAATAGTCTTCTTCTGCTTTCCATTTGTTTTATTATTGTAGGAACTGTTTGTAGACGGATCCGCTAATTCAAGTTAAAATAGTCATAACTCGTTTATACGTTTTTTAGGACAATGCATGGTATATTTACATTGTGATGCACGTTTTGTTATTGCGCAAATATTTTCTGTGTGCTTCCAAGTGTAACTTTACTTTCTTGAGACGGTAAATTACTTTATTAGAAAGAACCGGAGATAAACGTTGTTGTGGCCACTTTTAAAGGCATAAATGAAACACCTGGGGAAGGGAACCATCAAGCTGCTACATGTTGAATTTCTTACTAACACGTTGTGAGCAGATAATAAAAAGCTGCGTCTGCGCAACATTTTCTCTCGGAAGTCGCATTGTTGCAGCGTGTTTCCTTGTGGTTGAACAATGGGGTTTGCAAACTTTATGCCCACTAAAACTTTATGCAACAGTAAGCAGAAAAGGAGTTGATAAGAATTTCCACAGTGAGTGAGGGTTTTCCAGTGTGGGCGGAGCTTCGCGGTACAGGAAGTTCACGGTCAGCTTTTGGTTCTCTCTCGGGTATTTTGACTGCAGAACATGTTCCTGCTGCAGTACGGAGGACTGGAGGGGTGAACGAAGCTCCGCTGTCCGCAATGGCCGTGCTGGTGGACTTGATTCACGGCTGCTGTCCCGCGTGCACCGGCGCGCCTCTGCTGGAGGAGTCTGACTCGCACGTCTTTCTTATGTGCGGGAAAAGTCACCGGGAGAAAAACGGGTTTTTAGATGCCTTTGGGACCAAGCGTAAAGACGTGCAGGTGCTGGACTCCAGCTCCACTGCAGAGTGTCTCTACCGCTTCAAACAGAGTGTGGATCAGCTGGACCTGAGTTCCATCTTGGTTCTCACCAGTCCACAAGGTCGAGATGTGCTAGTCCAGTACCAGAAGCTGCTTTTTACCGCCGTCTATGCCTTTGATTATAAAGTGACGCCGGTGGACAAACTCACCTGTCCGAACAACAGTGGCTCCGCCCACACGGACTTACCTGGTGAAGGAGTCCGTGAAGCAATATCGGCTTTTCTGCAGCAGTTGCCCGCCTTGAAGGGAGATATAAGAGTTCTTAAGTCCACATTGATTCCAGGTCAGTTTAATAAGAGAAAATACTGTAAAAGCATTTAATATGCAAATATGAAATATTACTTTTCTTCTCACCTGTGTAGAGGATTCATCTGATTGTTTGACCAGAAACTGGTGGCAGTATCTCAATATTACACAATTTATTTGATCTTTTTTTTTATCCCTCCCAGACTGCTTTGGTCATGGCTTCAGCACCCGCTCAGGTGGTGTCTCCTACATCCAGACGCTGTCCTCCATGAATCTGTTCAGCAGCAGCAGGAGGAGGGACCCAGAGGCCGTGGTGATGGAGAACCGACGCAGACTGGGCCTCCATGCTGGTTTCCACCCTCTCCCTCTGCGCCTGGTCAAGGTCTTAAACTAATTTTCCTTCGTATTAATTTTTCACATCCCCAACACGACACAGTGATAAAACAACTGTGTACCGTTAGCGGCTTCAAGTTTACTGAAAGACAGGAAGGTACAGGAGATCATTTATTCTAGCAGCCATCACCCTCTGAAACAAGTCATTCATTCTTAATTCATATTAATGTTTCCCCTTTTTTTAAAAAAAAACAAACAAAAATCTTACTACAACATTACAACTTCACTCATTAGTAAAGTAAATGAAGTATTTTTATTTAATTTATCCATCATTACATTAGCATGATAAATGGCAGAATTGTTGCAGTTTTGGAGCTTCGGGATATTAAATGTTTAAAATTTTGTTTCCTGCAGGTGAACCACGCCAACGATGTCTGTGTTTTGGGAAAGCCCGAGCCAGAAAGCTATGACGCGATGGTGACCAGTCAGCGTGGACTTGTTCTAGCAGCTCCAGGTGCAGACTGCATGCCAATCCTGTTTGCTGATCCGGTGAAGAAGGTCATTGGAGCGGCTCATGCAGGTCTGTTTGTTCATCAACAAACTCCTGGTGGCAGCCAGCATGTGATAAGAGTCATCACATGTTGGCTACCTAGTCATGATTATAATGATTAGAATGGCATATTTTAACATATGAGGTTAACTTGCAGGTTGGAAAGGGACTGTGATGGGGGTTGCCATGGCAACAGTAGATGCTATGGTGGCAGATTTTGGCTGTCAGGTGAGCAACATCGTAGTGGCGGTGGGACCATCAGTGGGGGTGTGTTGCTTCACAATGGACAGAGCGCAGGCTCTGGACTTCGTCAGCATCCACCCAGACTGTGTGCCTGATCCAGAATCAGCCAAACCGCATGTCGACATCCGACTCGCCAACAGGTACAGCTAAAGAATGCATCATACAGTTGATGTAAAAGAAAGTAAAACCTCCTTCAGTTTTAGGATTTTCTTTTGTATCACAAACTCATCTAGTTCTTAAAATGAGATCAGTTCAACCTCAGATGAATAACAACATGTGACATATGAATCCTGTCATGTAACAAATCTAAGACAAAAAGCAGAAGCAATGTCTGGAAAAACCAAGTGCACACATGATGCAATAGCTTACAGAATAACTTAAATTGTTATCTGTATCATGTGATCAGTCTTCCACGTAGCTGTGGAGGAAATTCTGGTACATTCTTTACCTCACCGCTTCAGTTCATTGAGGTTTGCAGCATCCGTTTCTGCACAGCTCCTTTTTTAAGGTCACCACAGTGTTTCGATCAGGTTGAGGTCTGGATTCTGCTCTCTCTGCTCTTTCAGTCGCTCTGTTGTAGATTTGCTGTGGTGTTTTAGATCGGTGTCTTGCTGCATGATGCCGTTTCAGCTAGGTTTTAGCATCCAACAGATGGCCTACACTGGACTTTGTGGTTGACTCAATGACTGCAAGGTGTCCAGGTCCTGTGGCTGCAAAACAAACCCAAATCATCAGCCCTTCACCACAGTGCTTAACAGCTGGTATGAGGTGTTGGTGCAGATATACCGTGTTTAGTTAACCGTACTTGCCCAATCATTTTCTAATTTTATCATTATGAACATAGGATCATTTTAACAGCATACAAGGCTATAATTACTCTACATTTGTCAAAGTAATAGTTTGTAGAAATCACTTAACTTTCATCTTAGTGTTGATGTAATTTATTACCAATTACTAATTAACCCTTTGTTAGCTTTTCCTCTTATTTAGTTAAATATATCATTTCTCATTCTAGAGTCCTTCTTCAGAAAGGTGGCATCCTGCCAGAGCACATTCACGACAATACGGTCACAGATCAGCCCTTCGTGACGCCCTGCACGTCCTGTCATCCTGAAGATTTCTTCTCCCATGTCAGAGATGGACTCAACTTTGGCACCCAGGTGGGCTTCCTGTGGATCAAAGAGCAAGGAGAATAGTCTGGACTTCCGGAAAGCCAGACAGACTGATGGGGGGGAATGTTAGAAAGGCAGCTGGACTTACACTTCATATAGATTTTTAACGTATGATGTTCAGCATGGTCAGAAACGGTCCTTTCTTTGTCTGGTTGAAGCATAGAGGTTCTGTTGACAATAATGCATTAAAACAAACAATAAACACTAACATACCTGAGTTATGATACAGCTGTAGGAATGGATGGGAAAGATGACGGGTGTCTGCCAGGATTCGTGAATCCTTGTTCCGGGATGCGATCCACTTACTGCACATTACTTTGCACTGAATGGCTGTTTTGCATATACAGTCATCCTGCAGAACAAGCAACTAAAGCGTCACAAACTTGCAGGATTTACGGGTTTTTTTCAGCTTTTGTACTTTAAATGTGAAACTTCTTGCAATAAAACTGAATCCTTACCATGTACATGTTATTTTTATACATTATGTTGTACGTTATAACTTTGAAGCCACAATGTAACATAACTGATTTAGACCGATCAAGGTCTTTGTCAGGTGTTGAGAAACCAGGACATGCTTATGAGAAGACAGGAACAAGATATTCATGGACGAGGGCAAAGAATATATAGATGGAAAGCCACTACACCAGCATTTCCAGTAAGAGCAAATATATGCAGAGGATGTGGGACCACTGGATACTTAAAAACCCATCATCCTCACCAACAAAAAAACTTCTGACACAGCGTTCTAATATTCAGAAAACTTATCTCACAACCAGAGATCAATGAAGTGCAGTAAAGATGCCATGGCAACCGGGAGCCATGACAACAGGTCAGCGGAAAACATCGTTCCATTGGGTACCAAGCTTACTGGAAAGCCCTGATAACCTGAGATGTAAGATCATAGATAAACTTGACACTTGGTGCCTGCCGGGCCTTTTGCCACAGCTAAGAGACAAAGCACCTTCTGAAGATCTGCCTGCATTCACATCTCCAAGCAGATGTGAATGCTATATCTATTTAGAGACACCTAAGATAATATGCACCAGAACAGTGATTGTAGAGATGCTTGGCTATATGATTATAAAAGAAGAATAAGGGGCAGTATCTCCCATGGAGAAGTTGTACAATAAAGACACACCTTCCTAGAAAATACAGTAAGATGTGCTTACCTGAAGCACTGGAAACTGCCAAATAAGGACTCACGGCTCTGGTTCCCTGCCTGAGAAGATACACCAAAGAAGCTACGAGGATAAACAGGATGTTCNTTCACGGCTCTGGTTCCCTGCCTGAGCAGATACACCAAAGAAGAAGCTACGAGGATAAACAGGATGTTCTCCACTGAAATATCCAAGATGTACTCTTGTACAGGTCCAGATGTGATGCACTCTGCTGGCTAAAGAAACTAAATTCACTCCCGTTATGCCGAGCAGCAAAAATGAGCCAGCTGCTAATGGATGTGATCCAACCAGAACAGCGACAGTGCTGTTCACGGAGAGGCCTCAGAGACATTTCAGGAGGATGTAAGATGCAGGCAGGTACAACATGCATGGAGAACAGGAACGGGAACATCTGTTACAGAATTTGGGCTGGAAGTCCCAACGTCAAGATGGGAGATGCTGCCAAAGGTGGTGGAAAATGACAGAGCTAAGATTCTGTGAGACTTCCAGATCCAAACTGGTAGGGGGACAACCAGCCAGTGGTGATTCCGATCAACAGCAACATCAACAGGAATACAGTCGGAGAGGATAAGAGGACGCAAGCTTGAAAGAAGGCAACCACCGACATGAGCAGTTCAAAACTAGACAGTATCAACTATAAGTCCTGTATTTATTTGAACTCTCCCAACTTTTGATGGAGCCTGTACAGCTTGTTGCATGTTTCGTTTTATCTGTTCCCTTTTTAAAACATGTCAAGTTGAAATAATTGGAACAGTTCAAACTGAGTACTGCAGGGCAAATTACGCAACTGTTGTGCACTGAGAAACAAGTTCAGTGTTAAAAGTCTGAAAGATTTATGTTCCCAGCATGTATTTTACATTATAAAAAAATACAAAACACAAACTCCTTAGGGATACAGACAGCATTTATTTGAGACAAATCTTGATTTGGCTTTAAAAGCAGCCCTTTTTCTTAAAAATGAGATAAATAGAAAGATAAGCCGAGTGGAATCAGCTGTTTTTTTTCCAAACAGCCTCGTCACGGGAGACACAAGTAAACATCTCGCATTTCCATGAACACAGTTTCACAGATAGATTTTATTTCAAACAAAATCCTGAAATCTCAGTGCAATGCATTCAACACATTAACAAAGACGTCATCCAGAACATTTCCGTCAGCTTCCATCAAATTCATGTAAAAATAAGAAAACTGGACTGAGGTCAGATCATCTGCACATGACACGAAGCTTCACACCGAATCAACACTTCTGTAACTTAAATGTTTCCTGCTTATCGTTGACACGTCACTGCCAAAATATTAAAGACATCTTACAGAACATAGAAACAAATACATGACAGTTTTGATGGAAATCAACTTAAATAAAAAGCCAAAAATAAAGCCGCTTNCTGATGGAAATCAACTTTCCAATAAATAAAAAGCCAAAAATAAAGCCGCTTCATTCTCTCACTGCATGTTCGCTCTTCATTCCTACACAAACAAACAAGTCCTGGAACATTAAGGCCAGTTCTTTTGGTTTAGTGCAAAACATCAAGCTGCAAAATTTCAACATGTTCTTTTTTTTAAAAAAGAAAAAAAATCTACCCATTAAGCTGCAGCTGCACTGAAGAACAGCATAGAAGTTTCGTTCTACAGAAGCAAAAAGAAATAAGATTATCTGAGAAGGTCCTTCAGTCAGCATGTTCTCCGTTTCATCCTGGGTGTTTCTTTATGTGAAACATGGTTTGAGAGGTCATTGTTTGTCGGACAGTTTAGAATCTGAACTTTAAATGTTGGTCATACCATTCGTGCATCAGTTCTGGTCCATCTCTAACCCATGGTTTCACATCTGTCACTATTTCTGCACCATTACAATCTGTTTGCTGCTTGTTTTGGGGCTCATGTGCCCCTTCGTGGTCATTCTGTGTACATGACCATGCTTGTTTTGAAGCTTTCCTTATGTTTTAATGTAGCGTGGTTTAATGCTGTGACTCTGGAAATATTTTGCATAATTCACTTCTTTGTGGAGGTTGTTTTCTCCTTTTTTTCCTTTTATTTGCTCCTAATATTTTTTTTCTGTTATTGCCATTTTGCACTGCATTGTCTTTGTTTTGGTCAGCAGTGTTTTCATTGATGCTAATTTGTGTCTCAATGCCTGAATGTNCCCTTTTATTTGCTCCTAATATTCTTTTTCTTTTATTGCCATTTTTTGCACTGCATTGTCTTTGTGTTGGTCAGCAGTGTTTTCATTGCTGCTAATTTGTGTCTCAATGCCTGAATGTATTCAAATTTCTTTCTTTCTCTGCTTTCATGTGTCTGCTGTCACTTTGGAGCTTCTGTCATTTTTTGTCTTTGTTGTACTTTTCTTAGTCTTTACAGTTAGTGTACATCTCTTTGTACTCATTTTAAAACTTTTAAGCACCTTTGAGCTACATCTGAGAATATTTTTTGTTTGTGCACTAAACTATGACCTCATGAAGCCACATGAAATGAAACAGAAGCAGTTCTAGATGCATCCCTTGAGATTTTAGAATAAAACCCTTTGATGCAACTCCAGTGCAGCCTCAAAAAGAAAAGTATGCATGAAAAAAAAAAAGTCTTCATTGCACTTGTTTTAATACACAAACATTTTTTTCCACCACTGATTAGGATGAAACAACCATCACACAGCAGATAAACGATAACTCTTCCTACTGTACATTAAAAATCCCTGGAAATGTACCGTCGTTGTTCACAGTCGGCCCTCAAAGTCAACATCACAAGAAAACATACCTTTTTTTTCCACCACACACTGAAACATCTGCTTCAAACATCATATACAGAATTTTGGCTGTAGTTTCCTCCACTTTTTGAACACGAGACTGGATTGTTGTCATTTAGTCATTTAGCATCTAAACTGATGAGTTCAAATCAAGTCGTCTTCGTCACACTTGGCTGTAGCAAATTTCCAAAACTTCAGACAGCGTAAAGATTCTTTCAGTACAGAAATAATAAATGTTGCAAAAAGTTTGAAATTAAACAGTCCTAAAGCATTTTCTTTGTATGTTTAAATGAGCACCATTGCTTTGCTATCAGTGCTGTCACTCAGTTTAGATCCTACATCTCTGCAGCACCATCTGCTCATGTACTCGATGTTAAACACCGAGCTGTCACACTTCAATTTAGAGACCCTAGGAGGGTATAAAGCTCCATTTGGACAAGACATCTGGAGTTACTTTTCTGTTTTTATGAGATCTGAATGGAGCTCCGGGTGCGAGTCATGTTTCATTCCGACAGTCATCATAACAGAAAACATTGCCTGTCCTTTGTCCTCCTAAACTAAGAGTTGAAAAGGTTTTTGACAATGTTTATAGTTTGCTTGCAGAAGCAGGTGTTCTGATAGAACCAGAGGCTGACTTTGCAGTTTGGGAAAGTACTTCAGGAACTTTTTTTTCCCCCTCTCTGGAAAAGTTCGTACCTTTTGGTGACTTCTGTCTGCAGTTTTTTTTTTAAGTGTTGGACCTCCAAAAAAAAAAAAAAAAAAACAGTCGGCAAACTCTCAGTTTATCATTTGATATCATTTGCGATTGATAATCATCAAGCAATCAGATTTTACTCTATGACTGCAAATTTAATACTGATATAACAAGGATGTGCGGGGCTGGTTCAACAACCTGACAGCTTCCTTAACCTGCACAGTGATCATGTGATAAAGAAAACTAAAACCTGCTTAAAACCAGAGCCTTTGACATAAACTGTCCATGCAAAAAAGAGATGCTGCTCTGTATCATATAGAAAACAGATTAAACAGTAAATCCTCAGTAAAAACATCACTAAACCCAATCAGTAGCCAAGTCTGAAGAGCTACAAATGTACTATAAAAAAAACACAAAACAAGCCTGGAAATTAATTCAAACTCAGTTCATCAGTCAGTAGGAGCTTCCTCCATTTTCAGTGCAGCTGCTTCTCAGTAAAGTTTCTCATTTCTATTTACATTAAACATTTTCTGCATAAAAGACTCTTCAAGCGTAAAAAACTTTAAACAGTTACCTCTAGCTGCCACCAGAGGGCACCAAGCTGCGGTTGTCCCATTCAGAAGAGGACGACTGTCCTTTCAGCTCAAACTTAAGATTCAACAGTTCTTTTTCTGTTTGAAAAACATTTGAAAAAAACAAAAAGAAAAAAAAATGCAGCTGCACATACATTTGTGATTTTTTTGTTGGTTCCTTCTAGTTCCAGTTTGGGTTACTCAGAGATGGCAGGCAACCGTACAGAGAAAGCAAACAAAATGTTTGGGATGATCCTTTACCAGTTTTGAGATCTATGATTATGCCCGGAACTCCAGTTTGTGAACACTGCAGCATGAAGTTAAAAAAAAAGATCCCAAGATCCCAAGCTAAGATAATGAGACTTGTGTGGAAGCTGGAGAGAAGTAGTCAGGCATCTGCTGCGCCATAAACACCCCCCTCCCCAAGAAAAAAAAAGACAGCCTGATGTCCAGTTTAAAAAGAAATAATCTGAACTGTTAAATCACACCAGTTATGTTTCAGGAAATGTTCCTCATGCTGCTGTGATTATTTTCATGCACTAAAGAAGCCCGTCACTCCTAAAGGGCTCCGATCGCGGGTTTACATGCATTACGGTAACTTGAGCCCTTTTCCAACATCTTGCTTTTGAGTGCAATGGAACAGTGTTTAGTCTGCATTGGCAAGTTTTAAATGACTCTAGTCTAGTAGTGGTGGGAATTTATCAGCTCTAATTGGCTGTGATGGGTGCTTATGCTAGTTCTCATTTAGGGTGCTGCAAGATTGGGCCAGGGTCAGTTTGCTTTACATAGTTTAGGCGACAGCAACAACTTCAGAATAAACGTATATTTATTTTATTGTCTGTAAAATACTGGCAGCTCACTCAGAGTTTTACTGCGTGGGCGTGACTTCCTCAGTCCAGGCAAAAAAAAAAGAAGTAATAAACTAGCTTCATCATCTCAGAAAATTACGCTTAGACTTTGGGTTATAGTAATTCCACGCCATCTTATTGTAGCTCACAGGCCAGTCCAGGAGGTAGTAGAAGTTACTGGATGGAGCTTGTAGCTCTCAGAGGGTAAACACACAACTGCTGGCAACTGGAAAGTATTTAGTGCTCAAGTTAAAAAAACAAAAACCTGTTTAAAAATGCTACTTTTGCTGTTGCTCAAAAACTACCAGTATACATGGATGATACACAGATACTAATTAATAACTTCCAAGATAAAACATCACAGCAGTGAAATTATGTCACTTATAGAGAAGTATGCAGACTACATTACCATGTTTCTGAAGAACATGGACAGTTCTCCAACATTTATCCCTAGAGAAATCCATTTGGTGGCTTTCATGGAACTTGATTTACTTCTTTTCTTCAATTAATCAACCAACTGATGTAGTTCCTCATGACTGACACATCGGCTCTAACCTTTTGTTTTGGTTATTTTAGTTCTCAATATGAAGCTAATTAAAATGTGGCCTGAAAAGATAGAGGTATCTGTCTGTAATCTGCACCACACCCTGGAAAAGGAAAAAATAATTTGGTTTATTGTTCTCTTCACTGCTGTTCTAAACTAAGGTGGTCCCTGCAGATGTCCGACCGGTTCGATCGCCTGTGGGTTACGACATTAGCTGCCACATAGCTGCTCGCCATGTTGATAACTGTACCCCTGCAGGTGACGGCCTTGTGGCCTTCAGAAACTTGTGTGCATTTACGGCAGGGAAGTTTTCAAGGAAAAATGCACCATGGTATTTCAGATGTCTGTAGTCCCCAAACCTGATTACAGTGACCAGATTCTCAGTAAAAGTAAAGCTGACTGTAACTTGGTTACTGAAGTGCATGTAAACACACTGATCACACCTGAATGGAGCTTCAGCAAAAGGACCTCTGACAGTACCAAGAGATGTAGATAAAGATCTGTGATCAATGATAAAAACGACAGAAAAAAAGAGGGGAAAAAAGAAGGTTCTGAGGATGGAAAGAAGAAAGAGAAACTGAAGAGAGGAATAAAAGAAAGTGATTCAAAAGAAGTAAAAAAGAACAGCCTTTTTTGCTTGAAGCTGAGGGAAAGAAAACAAATAACAGGGAGGACAAACAGGATCTGGCCTAATCCTCAAAAGATTACAGTACAGACGAGAGCTCGGCTTCCTTGGAGAGCAAGTGTGTGTGTGTGTGTGTGTTTTATCAGCTGCAGTGGCAAAGCATCAGTCCAGCCAGCAGGGGAAGCAGGTTGAGCAGAAGCAGCCACAGAGTACTGGCCAGTCCTGGAGAACTGGAGCACGGATCTAAAAGACACAGAAAGCTTATTACAAAAGTGTGTTAAATAAAACTGACACACACTTTTTGTTTAAATTTACAGTCCAGTGCAAAAGTGTTAAAGAAGTGTAAGCAGACAAACACATGCCCCTGAAAATCAGGTACAAGGACTGGACTGAAAATTAGTGATAAAGGTAACAAATCTGCAAAGAGAAACTATCAAAGACCTTCAGGAAACCCGGAGAACTACCGGAGAAAACCACTGTAAACGATAACAAGAAAATCTGGCAAAATTTAAAGATAAGAGGGAGGATCGGGATTTGTGCCCAACGCCGTAGTTGTGTCTTTTTTAAAAGACTATTTGTTGAAATGTGTTGTCGTTGTTGTCAACAGGCGATTCTCTGCATCTAAGTGATGCTAACCGATGGGGTTGCTCCTGGAGGTGTTGATGGGTGGGAGCTGATGAGGGAGGGGGCAGTTGTCGCAGAAGTCTGTGCAGGCAGGGCAGATCAGGACGCCGTTGTAAACCCAGTCGCTGACTCGGACGCTGACGCTCAGCAGCTGACCTTTCCGGACGCACAGGAAGGAGCGATCCTGAACGTACACCATCAGACCCTGAGCTGCACAGGACACCTGCAGAGATAAAAAAAAACATTAACAGTGTTCATCTGTGTTACACTTTCCTTAAGATTATTTGACTTAAACTTGAATCAGTTCTCTCACAATACAATAAAATATCTGTCATATTTGTGCCTCTACAGACTCTTTTCTGTCCCACATTATACAGTTTAATGATTATCTGTTAACATGTTAAGGGGGAAAAGCTGAAGGGAAGGACAAATATGTTAATATTTCATCAGCTGTGATTGTTTGCCTTTACACTCTGCTGAATTCAATCCAAAGCTTAGAAAGATCAACTTTAGCACACTGAGGGCAAAGGAGCCCGAAGAAAGGCTATTTCTTTTTAAATGTAGATGAAAATTAGGGGAAAAGCAATAAATTATAATAAAAGAAAGATTTAAGCCACTTTTTATTTGTCTCAAGCTGCTTCAAAAGCAGAGAAATACATTTAAATGTATGTTGTTTCAGAAAAATCCTTTTGGACAGAAGTATTCAACATTGTGTACCATTTTTCTAAAGAATGGTATGACTTGTAACGCAACATTACAAATGATAATTGAGAGCTAAAATATCAGTGTTGCTTAGACGATACACATATTGATCCCAGCTGAGGAAACAGAACTACATGCACATCGTTTCTTTATACAATCTCAAAGTTCAGTTTCACCTTCTTAGTGCAGAAATTAATTGTTCA
This sequence comes from Melanotaenia duboulayi, assembly GCA_026261665.1. Classification (NCBI taxonomy): domain Eukaryota; kingdom Metazoa; phylum Chordata; class Actinopteri; order Atheriniformes; family Melanotaeniidae; genus Melanotaenia; species Melanotaenia duboulayi. The sequence continues at coordinate 6,402,812 of CM047986.1, forward strand.
TCTGGTGACATTAGCTTCTGAATTTTGATGTTAAGTTTATGGTACAAGACTGAACACATAAAAGGAGACTGGGTTAACTGGGCTCACGTTATTACTCAGCGTAGAGTCTGAAGCTACGCGGTAAACTGTCAGAAAGTGACACCACCTTGTAGCATCCGGAGCCCCAGTCCGGGTAGGTCATCTTCCGGGTGCATTGCTCCATCACAAAGGCTGACTTCTGGTAAATACAAACAGAGTCTGGCCCATACTGCTCCGCTCCATAGTTCCTCCACCAGTCTGAATACACACACACAAAGTTCACTCATATACAGGCAGCACCACCATCAGCGGTTTGAACAGTTTTAATCAACAATCTAAGTAACTAACAGTAAATGTGTCAGCATGTTTCAATTAAAGTGCTTGTAGGACACATATCAGCAACAAATACATAGTTTTTTAAGCTCTGTCTCCATTTCTCTTTAATGAAGCCATTTGGAACAGCTGCGAACGTATTTGCTTTCCAACACTGATGCTGGCAGCAGTGGGAGCAGTACCTGGCTGGTTCGCAGACACTCTGCAGTAGGAGTTTCTCTGGTACTCTCCGCTGAGGTGCCAGCTGAACTCCTGGCTGAAGGGACAGTAGTCGGCAATCTCTACTGCACCCCCGAAGGACGACAGCTGATCAGCCGCCACGTCCGGGATCCGGTCAAAATACTGCCACACAAAACACATGGAGGTATATTTACAGCCCTCTGACAGACAGAAGCAGCTTTGTGCTACTTTCACTTTTCAATGAAACGTGATACAAGTAAAATCTGACTGACTACTTATTCTTAGTCACACATAGCGGCGTGACAGAGGTCAAATATACAGGATAAACAGCATACTAAAGCAGTTGTACAAAAGTAGAACTCACTTTAAAAAAGAAAAGGAAAAAATACTTGTATACTATAATCATTTAACCTTTTATATTAAATTTCTACTGTAAAATATAACATCAGTGTAGCCGTTCTTTCTGATACTTCATCCGTTCAGACTCCGGTGGTTTACAATGTGAAACAAAATGTGGTTTAAAAATTTAAGAGACTGTCAGGATATCAAGAAACATCCCAGTTAAACCTCTGCTCTGCTTTTTCTATAAGTCACACCACTTCATACAACTCATGGTTTCTCTTGTATACCTGGTACTCCAGCGGCAGCTCCTGGGGGTATTTCTGCAGGTTGCAGACAGCCACAGCCAGCTGGTCCTGTCTGCAGGTGAGCTGTAGGGGGGAGGCTCGCACTGTGTCGCAGTACGGTGTCACGGGGTGTCGCCTGCAAACACAAAGGCAAAAAAATACGTCAAAAAGCTGCCAAACCTCAGCTAATTTCAGCTGTTTGAGCAGCTGAAGCCGCAAACGGAGTTAGATTGTGAAACTTCCTGCTAAAAAATAATCAAAAGAAATCAAATATCAAAACAATCATGGGATATAGTTAAAATACTGCTTTAGTGAATTTATTGTCACTTTTTATACAAAATCAAATTAAAGGAATAACTCATTGACTGTAATATGTCTTCTCTGAATCACAATCTTTGTGGTGATAAGAGCTCATCTTTGGATAATTAATGTGACCTCTGTCTCTGTCTGTCCATCCAGAACTTGCAGCTCTTCATGACAAAATCACAGCCGAGGCCACGGCCCCAGTCCAGCCTCTGAGCCAGGCTGTAGTTGGCTCGGTACCAGCCGCTGTCCTCCATGATGGCCAGCGTGAGCCGAGAAAACACCCGGTTCTGGGTGTGGGAGCCCGTCATCGCTTCATTCTGAGGGCAAAAGAAAAACAGACAAAAAGATGAATTTAACAGATTAACCGCATTGTTTTCCATTGAAAATCAGCAGGGAGAACATGTTTTGACCTCCAGCAGTCTCTTCTCCCAGTGATTGAGTTCAGTTCCCGTCCCCCCCTGGTTCTCCAGCTCCATCCCCTCCAGGATGGGACAGTTAAAATGTCTTCTTGCCTCCTCCTGAAAAAGCAACACATTCGGATCAGCTGCTTCTTTACACCGACTATAACAACAACCAAACTGCAGTGACTTCACTGACAGTCTCAGAGTCTACAGCTTCATTTTCTCAACTCACTCAAATTTGATATCTACCTATGATCAGTTAACCCTTAAAACTTCAAGCCATTTCTTTTCCTGCTATTTTTCGTTTTGTTTTTTTAATGAAAAATGTGTGCAGAACGTCAACCCTTTTAATTCCAGTCAACAAACAGATGTGATTTCTTCAGGACAGCCTCAGTTGTAAGATTATGGTGTGGCGTCATAAAGGCCAACCACAGACAGAAACACACAGATCAACAGCCTTTTTCCATCTGCATATCATTCTTTCAAGTCTTTGCTTTTTAGAGAAAAAATATTGGCACTGAAACAAACAAACAAGGTGTTTTTTTGTGGTGATTTACAGTGACATGTTGGGCTGCATGGTGGTGTGGTGGTTACCACCATTGCCTAACAGCAAGAAGGATCGTGGTGCAAGCCTTGGCTTAGGGAGGGGTTCAAACAGGGGGCCCTTCTGCATGCTTCTGCAAGTTTGCATTTCTCCCCGTGTATGCATGGGTTCTCTCCAGGTACTCCGGTTTCCGCCCACAGTCCACAGACATGCATGTTAGGTTAATTGGTCACTCTACAATCTCCCTTGGAGTAATTGTGGGTGACTGTCTCTCTATGTTGGTCCTGGAACAGACTGGTCCAGGCTGTATCCTGCCTCTCGCCTCTTAGCTGTTGAGATTGGCTCCAGCTTCCGGATAAGCAGTACAGATGATGAATGGATGGACGGACGGATGGATATGCTATTTAGCTCAATCCAAGTTTATTTGTTAGCAGTTGAAAACAACCACTGAGGACCAAAGTGCTGTNTGCTATTTAGCTCAATCCAACTTTATTTGTTAGCAGTTTAAAACAACCACTGAGGACCAAAGTGTTGTACAAATTTAAATAAAAAGACATAATAAATAATTAACATAATAAATTATGTCAAAAAGGTCTTCTTGGCTTTTTCGAGCTTTTTTCATTTACTTTTCTTCTTTTCAGACAGACATGGAACTTTCTTGTTACTTGTTGATCGTTGGCTGCTCCTGACTGGACATTGGCATCAATTTAAACTGCCTGGTTGGTGGAAAGTTTGATATGAAGTGTCTCCATCACAATTTCCAGGTTAATATCGAGGTCTCTCAGCAACGTAGTAGCTTAACTTTAAGACTGAAACTGTACTCCAAACAAAGTGCTTCTTACCACGACACGAGGAGTGACGAGGACGTGCACATGGTGTCGGACCATCACTCCACCTCTGATGTCCCACAGTCTGCTGACTCTCCTGATAACCGCCTCGCTCCACTGGTACAGACCCAAGCTGACACAGGTTTAAAATAAAAAGTCATATGTAGAGGAATTCTGGCTGAGCATCAATATGTCATATAAATTCTTTCTGATGCCAAAAATGGGAACAGTGCTGATCATTTTGTCACAGTAAATATTTGAGGTCCACACCAGGAGAATCAGGTGTGCGGAGGTGAGAAAGGGGCCAGTCTGTGACGGGGCTGCCAGGCAAAAATCTATTCATGGTGACATTTCAGCTGACAGAGAGCGTTTGAGACTGATTGTATTCACCTCTCGTTGAAGGCAGGCAGGCCGCTGGCGAAGCGAGGAGTAAGAGGTTTGCCCTCGTCGTCGTGGTAGAAGGCAAACAAACCGGCTGAAAAGCCCTGAGAAAGAGCACAGATTCAACTTCAGTTCACCTCGTTCGTATAAACATTCTTCTTCTTCTTCTTTTTCCTTCAACTGCTCCCTTCAGGGGTCGCCACAGCGAATCATCTGCCTCCATCTTGAACTGATTCACATATTGATCAGGCATACATTTTACATTGGATGCCCTTCCTGACACATCCTCTGCATTTATCCAGGTTTAAGACCCAAACAAGGAGAACACTGACATGTGGGGACTAAATTCATGTCAACAAAAATTACACAGAATAATTCTGTTCTGAACATGGTTAAGGTCTGATTGCACCTCCTTTTAAAACACAAATCTGTCTTCCAGTAACATGGGGTGATGTCAACTTAAAGCCATCTTAACCCATAAAATTCAGATAGTCAGCTAGCCTACAGAGAACCCATGATGAACATGCTACTACACACAACTGGGAAGACTTTAATCTGTTTCAGTAGATGTACCTGTTTTTAAAAACCTATTTAAACATCACTTTTGATGAAAAGAGGATGAACCTGTTAAATGATTAAGATATCTAGAGCAAATGTTGCTTGAGCTTTTGCTATTCACCACTTTTGGCACTTTCAGGCCCTCTCATATCGTGTTTGATCAATGCATCACATTATCACATTTGTGTTGAGATTCAGAAAAAGNTGTGTTTGATCAATGCATCACATTTGTGTTGAGATTCAGAAAAAGATGCAGACACAGTATATATAATATCTTTCATGTTTCTAGTCATGCAGTGCGGTCAGAGAATATGTTTACCAGAGCATGGATGATCTCATGTTTGACTGTGGAGAGCATCCCTTCAAACTCCTGAGCCTGAGGGGAGATCATGGCAGGACACAGGTTGGCGTAGCCGGCTACAGGCCTGAAAACACACGCAGACACACATTATTTATACTTAGACAACAATCAACTGTCTAAACCAAGAATGCCAGACTTAAATGAACCTGTGTTCAGCTTCAAGAAAATTTATTCCATGGTTTATGTTTATTCTGCTGGCTGAAATGAGTACATTTCACACAACAGTGGCGTTTTTGGCTGTTTTTTTTTTTTGTTTTTTTTTGGTGCAAGTGTCATCGTCTTACCTGTCCAGCTCTGCTTCCAGCTGGCAGTACGCAGCATAGGCCACTATATTCTCCTGCCCACAGCGCTCTGTGGTGATACCACTGACATAGAGCACAAAGTCAGACCCCTCCACTCCAGGGCCATCTGGGGGTCCTGTGGGCCCACATGACTTCCCTGACTCACTGCATACTTTACATTGCTGAAACAAAAAAATATATCAAACATGAGTATGAAAAGAAACTAAAATCTGGAGGTAAATCTATTCTGGCTTCAGCAAAATCAAAGCACAACATACGTAGAAGATGAAGAACTATTATTAGCTCCTGCCAAGTGCCTACAATAACTATAATCTGATTACCACCCTGACAATAACCCTCTTTCATCCTACTACCCTCCACTCTGTTATTCCCTCTTTATTCCCCTCAGAGCTGCTGTAGCACAGCACGACATCCACCAGTTAAAGTTGGTTGTTTGAACCACAATCCCTCCCGCCTACATGTCAAAAAGTCCATAACCAAGACACTCAGTCCCATAAATGGAAAAGAGCTGTAAATTTATGGTCTGTAAATGTGTGTTGCCAACATTGTTTATACTATAGCTTTTAAATGGAGAGTGTATAAATGAAACAAAGCCCTCTATAGTGTTCCTGTACGGGTTGATGTCGCCTCACAGGTGTTTTCTGACAAGCTAACAGTATTTTAATAGTCCTGTTCTTTGGATTTGACCCAGTGGAGCTTTTAGCATGGCTTTAATTTGAGTCCCGTCTTTATGTTATGCGTGCTGTTATCTTTGTGGGCTTTCCTTACCTGCAGGTGGTGCTGTGGAACGATGACGGGGCCGCACCTGGTGACGTCTGCGCAGGCATCCTGGCAGTAGCGATGAGGGTCATCTCTCTTCCTCATGTACTGGTTGGTTGCACATTGTCTGAGAGAACAAAGAAAAGGGAAACAGATGTTTAAACATATTCACAGTTTGAGCTGTGGGTCTCCTTGTTGATTTTAACAACCTTAAAAAAAACATTTAAGGAAACNCGTCCTTGTTGATTTCACAACCTTAAAAAAAACATTTAAGGAAACATCATATATATCAGAGCTGCTACCGGAAGGTAATGGCTTATTTACATCTTACACAGCATCAGATTAATCTATTAGAAAAATTCAACAATAAATGTAAGTGATGTGACTGTGGTAAGCCTAATTTGAACCTCCTGCATAATCAAATTAATAAACACAATAATTTTAACTTTTCATTTGTGTAAACGTCTTAAATTTCAATTTGTATTGTACTGCATGTACTATATGTAGAATTTATGTCAGTCTGAGGCTTGACAGTTTCATATCAGGGGTTTTAACCAGTGGAGGGAGTCAGATTATTGCATTCCTGAAGTCTAAAACATAAAGATGAGGGGAGCCACATACCTGCTGAGCAGTACAGGACCCACCCTGCGTCTTACACTAAATGCCCTCTGCAAGTAGTCGATGGCTTGAGGAAACAACTTATCCTGAGGATGAACACACAGTTTCAGCCTTGCCACAGTCAACAATAATGTCAAGACATCTGTGTTTATAGCCCTACGTCTCTTCAGTGACCACATAAGAAAATACATTGGTCAGCTGGAGCTAAAACTGAATGAAGCTGTGCTCGAGCTGTAGTTGTTCTCCCAGCCGCAGGCTGCAGAATGACAGTTTTAAATAGTCAAACTGCAGAAATTATACAAAAAAAATACATTTGGAGTTGCAATGGAAAAGTTGGCTCTTATGCGGATCCTTTTAATTTGTTTTAATATACTGGAGGCCAAATTTTTGAGAAAGAAACTCAAAGGAACTTTGAAAGAATTCAGCCCTCGGTAATAATACATCAGTGGAACAATTTGCTTAACCCTCCTGAGGAAATCACAATGATACTTTAATTCCTGGAAAATCTCCTGAATATTATTTCTTCCAAATTGAAATTCCTGGATTTAAAGTTACTGTATTTCAAAGTCTCAGGCATTTCAGATACTGTTATTAATCATCACCACCATCAAGAAAATGTCTCACGTTCATTGCAACAGCCTGGCTTCCTCAGAGCTCTGATCTCAACTCACTGGTGCTTTCCAATTACACGGTACAGTACCATGTGGTATTGGTTTGGCACATCCTATACTTTCTTGGTACTACCATGGTTCCAAGTCTACTAAGCCAATACCATGTGGTGACGATGAAACACGGTGGAACACCGACTGGTCCTCACAGCTCAGGTTTTGCCCAATAAACTCATCATGATTACCATCACAATGCGTGACAATAATGGTTAGAGAGGAATCAAGTTTCTTTTTTTTTCTTCCGGTTGCAAAAATGGAAATATGGCCATGAGTATGAACTACAGCTTTAAAACATCCAACCATGTGTCTGTAGGTGACACCACATGTGCTACAGTGAGGCAACAGTTTGTCGCCACACAGAGTAAACATTTATTTTCTTTTAATACTACCAAAATCTATGAGAAAATTAGGTTATCAGGTTATTCCTCACCTTTACTAGTCTTCTCTTGTCTGCTTGGAGCCTGTAGGGGAGAGAGAGGTTATCAGCTTATGATTACTCCAACATTAATAACATGATGGTGCCAGAATCATAGGAAACAAAGTACATACTGGTCAACACTGCTGTCATAGATTATCTTTATCTTTAGCTGCAGGTCATCAGGTGAGCTTCTCTTAGTCAGACGCTCCGGCTTCAAGTACACATGATGAACAACCTGAAAAAGGTGTGTAATATGAATAAGATCTAGAAATGTGATATAACAACAGGTGATAGCTGGAAATTTAAATGTGAAATAATGTTTAGTAAATAATCAAACAAGCATGGCTTTTCATGGCTAATCCAGGTGCATCAGCACCTAAAAATTTATCAGAATGACATCAGTTATAACTACCCACTACTGATCTATCAGAGTTTGGCTTGCAAAAATTACACTTCTATTTTTAATAAGTTTACTCAGATATGTTGCATTTGTTTTAATGAGTAACCTTGGCTTGAGGAGAAAAATCCAAAACACGGGGAACTTTAAAATCATTGTCTTCACACCGTAAATGTATGGGACGGATGCTGTGATTAACTGTAGCAGGCTAGCTTCATGTTAGCCTGTAGCTTACTCACTAACTGTAATGTAGCTACAGAAATAGAGTTTTTCAAAGACCGTGATAGGTGGTTGCAGAGTAACATATTATAACGTATAAGATTAACTCAAATCTGCTGTTATAAAATGCAAGGTAATGTACATAGACCGGTTTGTACTGAGCAGTTGTAGCTATGCTAGCTTAGCCCTTCCAATGCTATATACTCAGATTATTGGATATGAACACCGAACACATCACCACGGCTCACCTCGCTGGGAGAAGGAACTCGGTGTCTGCAAGAACCGTGACAGTTAGCTAGCACAGCCAAGAGGGAGAGGATGACAACAGGGCCGAGGAGGAACCAGGAAACGGACGGCTTGCCATCCCCCCTCAGCCTCAGCTCCATCCTCCGACCTGCCCAACAAGCGGGGCTTGGCAGATCGAAATCAACAGAACCTCCGCCGATCTCGGTCCGGTCTCCTTGGTGCTCGTTTCATTCATCGCTTGCGGGGTGAATCAGAACATGTCAGCATCCTGGAAAATCGATCGATGTTATGTTTTTATGTCGCAGGAGAATAGACGGCAGTAATGACAGTAACGCCAACCGGTAAAAGCCTTAACGTTCGCCTGATAACTGCGGTGGGTTCTAGTTTGTTGTTCGGTGTCAGCTGAGAGAGTAAAGCGCCGGTTTTCCGAAGATCGTCCATGAAAAAGATGCACCACTCAAAGAAAATGTTTTTCTTTGGTAAGCGCACCAACAATACAAAGATCGTCTATTTACTAGATGAGTTACTCACAACTAGAGAATATATTTGTACTCCTTGCGAGGGCTAAATTAGCCCGCTAGGCGGTGTAAAAATTCAAAAAAATGAACTCAAATGTACTCAAATGGGGTTTATAAGCCTAACAACTGAAAAATATAACTTAAGAGTTTTTCACAGAAGCGTAGAAGGTTATGAAATGATTAACTGTATGATAATCCCACTATGTAATTCAGAGAAGAAGCAAAAATCAGTTTGCAGTTTTCTTCTGTAGGACATATCAGTTTGATCTGAAATTAGAGAACAGAAAATATCATTGGGGCCATGTGTATCTGAAGTGGGAGTGTTGTTTTCAGTTAATTCTGTACTCTAACCTTTTAAACTTTGCTGGATTTTTTTTAGGATACAGCTACGTTGATCTGGCTAATCCTGTTGCATTTATTGGGAATGGTTTCACTGTATTCCCACACTCTTTGGCACAGACACTAAAACTTGATTGATGCACTTCAGAGAGACGAGTTAAATATGATTAGTTTTGGAGGGTTCCTTGAACTGATAGTCACTGATAGCTAAAAGTGACTAATGAACAGCCATCCAGTCTGATTACCTCTGTCTGATTACATTAACTCATCTGGTTCAAGAGTTCAAATATCAGCTGCCTGCTGAGTGTCGTATTTGTGAGAATGAACCTCAAAAGCTCCTGTTTACTGTCAAATGGTATTCTTCACATTAGTACATGTTCCTAAAAGTTGTACTAGGCTACTGCTGTTAATAATGGAAAGAAATGTAGCACAGAGTCTTCATAAGCAAAAGAAATGAGTGTTAGCACGCATATAGTTTACAATGTTATGTTCACAATGATAGATAAAATACAAATATAAGCTAATTGGTTATATTAAACAAGAATGCCTGTCTTTATTTATTTACATAATTAAAACTGTTTCTACTGGTATCTAATTACTTTGCAAAAATAACTTTTTTTTTCTTTCAGAGTCAGCCAAAAAGTGTTTGCCCTCCTCTCTATTTCTTATTTTCTTTATGTTTGGAAGAATTTTGGTCACAGATGGCCACCATCCATTCACAGTTGTGCTTGACATTTAAAGTCAGTTCCATGCCATCTTTACCATGAGATGTCAGTAATTCTTCCACAATGTAACTTTAAATTTGCTGGATATAATACAAAAGATGAAAGAAAAAAATGAAAAAATAAAATAGGACCCTCCAGTGGTAATGATAATAACCCCTCCTGCAAACTTTCCTGGACTTCTCTTTAATTATTTTTAGTTTATTGCCCCCCCCCCTTCATAATAACAACCTGCCACTGCAAAGCTAGTAGGGATACAGAGGGGTGGTATTAAATGATAGTTTCATAATTAATTAAACTAATATACTATGTTGGGTGAAAAGAACAATGTACAGATCTCTAAAACTAATAACAAGTTACATTTGGTCACAAAAGTTGTGGAGTTATGAGCACCAGATCTGAACTTGCTGATACAGATGTTGTTACAGAATGAGCAGGAAGTTTGAATTGCTGAATCAGGCAACTTACATTTTCCAAGGATGAAGGAAAAAAAAGGGGGCTTAAGTTTTTGCCCACACTGAATGAAGTCTTTTCATGTTTGAATAACTACAGGCAATAAGATTTAGTCATTATAGCCAGATATGACCTCGAAGTTGTTTTCTTTTTAGGGTAAACTTAATGCATATACAAGCAGAACTACTGGGAAACCCCACAGCGTTTCATTCCTGGCTTCAATGACACAACAGAGTTTAATGTGTTCACTGGGCCTCCAAATTCTCCAGATACCAATCTGACAACATCTGCCGGAAACAAGAGCAGTTCACAAATACTTCACCACCCTGATGACTCTTAATGATACCCTCAGATGTTTTTTGTCCAAGCCCTGACTAGTCTGAGCTTTTTCTGTGTAAGGATGACCAGCTCAGTTTTGTGCAGGTGGTCATAATATTACAGCTGATCATTGGAAGGATTCCCTGACAGTCCAGTAATATGCTTGAGTTTATTTGTGTTGAGAAATGAGCTCTTTCATCATAATAACAAGGCGTTCCTCTTCAGCTTTGTCTGTGTTGTGGTCCCTGACATTTTTCAGACCATAAAGAGAAAATCAGTCATGTCTACAAACCACAGGCACATTAAAACGCCTCCCAGCCCACGTCCCAACCCAAAACTTAAATAGACATTGTTGTAAACGTTTGGTGGTTTTCAGCTCCTCTTTCATTTGTGTCTTTTCTGACATTAAAAATACAATTTTATTTTTTTATTATAAGAAAAAAAAGCAAATTAATAATAATAAAAAAATATGTATGTGAGAAGCTCCCACTTCATCTAGGGGGACACATGGGCTCATGTTTCATACAAACAATGACTAATACTGCAGAAACTAAAAAGAATAATTTTCTTGTAAAGCATTACATAACATTTGCACCAGCATCTAATCTGTTGGTTTTGCATGCTAAGCATACTGGAAGCTGTTTTTAAAAAAAGATGTTTAAAAAAGTGCCAACATTAAAACAATTTTTCCATTTAGTAACTCATATAATCCACTTTAAATGTCTCCATGAAATAAACACTTTTATAAATTGTTGAGGGGTATCAGATTTTTGCCATCTTGCTTCATTGAGCCCGTCTTTTCTATCTTATCCTGAATCCTTGGGTGTGTGAGGAGAGAAGAAAGCAAAACCATCTGGAAAATAAGACAACAAGAACATGAAAGCTTAGAGAAAAACAAAATCTAAAACCTCACACAGAACCTTAAACCATGACAGATCTTCAACATGACATGAATGTACCAGCTTCTGAATCAGCAGAGGATGGCTGAGTTTACCTCCTGAGGGACCTCTTTTTTATGTCCTCCAGTAACACACACACACACACACACACACACAAAAGAAAATCTGCAATTGTTTGGCTTTAGTGTAAATTATTTAAGTTCATGTTCTAAGCTTCTTTCTCAGCAATGATCATAAACTTACCACATGAAGGATTTTAGACTATTATTCAGAAGATTTCTTCAATATTTTCTGACTCTTCATAGATTAGAAAGAAAGCTTTTTCTTCTTTGTTAAACAAAATCATCAACCTTCTTTTTCTTCTAGAAGAAAAATAAACAAAAACAGTCATGATATTGATTAAGAAATATTAGGTCGTTAACCCCTTGTTACATTTGCAAGATACCACTTTTTGCTTAATATTTCTTTATTTTTTTGTATCCTTTTATTTATTTGCTTTTGTTCACAAATGTTTTTGTATTTAATTTTATATTATTTGTTAACTTTTAATTGTGTTTTGTTTTATTGTAGTCTTTTTCTTGTTTTTTCTGACTTTTTCATGTATTTATTTTGTTTTTATATTATTATAAGTAAATAATGTCTAGCATTAAGGGGTAAAGACTTTAATATTTGTGCTTATCTTTATTTTACTTATTCATTTAATGCATTTTGTGTCCCCATAGATGTATGAAAAGGCTTTTTGTGCACTTCTTTATGAAAACAGGACTAAATTAAAGCTGGATGTTGACTTTTTTCATTTTCTTGGTTTATAATTTAAATGTATAAAAATATTTTAAAGCACTCAGTTTTTAGAAAAACAACATGCAAAAAAAATTCCTTTTAAGGCAAGTTTGAAAGTTCTCTTCATTTTTATGTTTATCCAATAATAAATGTTAAAACCTTCTAATGGATTATACATCAAGAGTCATTTTCAGATGTGTAAATAAACACAAACACACGTCTCCTAAATCACAGAATTGTATTTTGCTGGGTTTCTAAATCATGATTAGATATTTGAACCTTAATGCTGTGATTTATGGTTCATTGTCTTCTCATTTAAAATCCAGAGACAAGCAATGCTGACAAACACACCAAGAATCACATTTTCATTATTTCCACTGTTCACACTTCCTGTGGGTTTGTGCACACTGAAAACAGAGCATGGAAGAAGCTGGATGGAAAAAAAAATTCAAAAATCCTTCATCATTTACAAAACAAACTTTACTGTCAAACAACACAGGTTGAATATACTGTTTCTCCATCCTTTAGTGGTTTTTTATTGGAGTATTTATGGTCACCAAATTCATTCAGTATCATTTACATATTGTATTCCATCCATCCATCCATCCATC
>CM047986.1:6434796-6462889 GCA_026261665.1 Melanotaenia duboulayi
AGTGTTTTGATATACTGATTATTTTTAAATAAAACTAAGCAGACTACAAGTCAAACGGTGTGGCTGTGAGCAATAACAAGCTTATTCCTGCTCATTAGTCAGGTTAAAACAAATCCACAGGGATGTGAGGGATCAGCAGCCACAACACACTGTGATCCAGCTCACGTTCCTTTTTTTTTTTAAAAAAAAAACATATTTTATTTGGTTTAATTGGTTGGCAAAAGTCCCAAAACAGTGAATATAGATTTTGAATTTATAATGCAAACTAGTTCACAGAACACTATCTGTTTCACTCATGTGTGAACATGCGAGTTTTATAGCAATTACAGTTATCTTTTTTTTTTTTTTTTTCCTGCAGTTTGTACAGTAAACCTTTCTCCTGCATTTGTATTAAGTGGGATTTTGGGGGTGGTCGTGCCTCCCCAGGCCACCCCTCTGGCTCCGCCCTTGGATAGAGTTGACTAAATTCCTCGTTTTGTTTCCGGTTGTAGAATAAAGATCAAAACATTTGTACCTTAAACAAAACAAACAAATACATTTTTAAAGCGGAACCTCAAAGCAACGCCATGTGTGCGGCTGATGATTTTAATGACCGGACCGTATTTCCTGTGACACACCATTAACGTTACGGATAGTGGCAGACGCGCGTGAGTTAAACAGTGTCAGTCCGGTAGGTGGAGATGTAAGTGTTGAATCCAGCAGGTTTCTGGCACGTCAGACAGCAGCTGTCAGCGGAATCACAGCTGAACTGTGACCCGGACCTCTGGACTCCGCCGCAGCCGCTCTTCTGTGGGTCGTGGGCCATTTCTCTTCCTGAACCGAGTCTTTCTACTGCGTTCGGAGATGAAGAGGCGACTCCTGCTGGTCTCCAACTCCACCCTGCACGGCAGTGGCTACCTGGACCACTGTCAACAACACATCTGCAACTTCTTCGGAAAGTAAGTTTTAGTTCAGTTTCGCTTTAACAGCTGATCAAAAGCTCGTGAGGCAGGAAGTCGTTCAAGTATCACGGATGCGTCGTCACTTGCACTGCAGCAAAGATCAGGTGAAANACGTCGTCACTTACTTGCACTGCAGCAAAGATCAGGTGAAAAACAAGAAATGAAATCTGTAATGAAAAGAAGAAAGAAGGGAAAAGATCAGGTTTTCATCTGGTTGTAATCAAGTTATGCGAATAGTAATAAAATTGTCGTTATAACATATTAAAAGACTAATTATATAAATCAGTCTAATTTGACTGAATTTGTGTGTTTTTGTGTGTGTTTATTCTTAGGAGTGTGAAGAGAGTCCTGTTTGTTCCCTACGCTCTCCATGACAGAGATGCCTACACCAAGACAGCCAGAAACAAGTTTAAGACTTTAGGTAAACTTGGGCAACGGCTCCCTAATTAAAAGAGAAAAACAAATTCTAGTAAAAGTCTTTAATGTCTTTTGATGTTTATTTAGTATTATGCTGTTTTTTGTTTTTTTTATTTATTTAATGTATTATCCCTGATGAGCATTTATAATTTATTTTCTGTGAATTTGGTTTTTTAACCATTTTATTTATTTACTACATGCACGTTCTGTTTATTTGTATATTTTTTTTACTTTATACACTTTTATTTGGGGTTGCGTAGTATTTACTTATTAGTGTTTAACTGCAGTTTTTATTTTCTTTTAGTCTATCATTACTTTTCGTCAGAGGTATGTGTTTGTAGCTTTCTAGTTGTGGTGGTCAACCAAAACAGGTGTTGACTACATGATTATCGTTGGCCAACAGCATTCATGTCAATGACATCATCATTTCAATATCACAGTCATCATGGCGTCTTAATTCCACTAAAGTTCTCAGTTATCTTTTTTTTAAATTTTTTGGACATTCATACCAAGCTTATTGGGTCACATAAGTCATGAAATATACAAAATTCACCTTTTTTAATAAAAATAAGTTTGTGATAACTGTGGACACAAGATATGGAATCTGTATGTATGTTTGTTGTGCTTATAACACTTTTTTAATACGCTGTATTTGTTGTAATATAATCACACAGGAAGCATGGATGAATTTAATCTCATCTCATTTCAGTCCTGGGATGAATTATGATAAATTTCCTGCACATTGTCGTGGTTAATCACACTCAGGTTATTAGTAAAAAATTAAATCAGATCCTTAAAATACACAGATTGAAATAGAAACCATGTTCAAATTGAGTGATGTCTTTATATGTAAAAAGTCTTAGAACTCTCAGAAGAGCGCTATGTTTCCATCTCATGCACCAACGTGTTTGGCCTGTACAGGTTACGAGGTGGACGGCATCCATGAGGCTGCAGACCCCGTTGATGCCGTCCGGAAGGCCGAAGGAATTTTTATAGGTGAGAGCCAACAGAAAAAAAAGCAAGACCGATTTCCCTTCTTCATCCTCTTCTCTTTAACTTCTTTATTTCCTTTTCTAACTTTCCTTTCTGTGCAGCTTCCTTATCATTTCTGCAAACTGGCCTCATAGTGAACCTGTCTGTTCTGTTAAACTGCAGCATGGAGACAGTAACGTTAGCATCTGTTTGTAGGAGGAGGCAACACTTTCCGGCTGCTGAAGAGTCTCTATGACAACAAGGTGGTGACGGAGATCAGGAAGAGAGTGATGGAGGTGAAACATACAAACATCATCATTAAACAAAAATCTGACTAAAAAGAAAACAACATACTTTTTGAGACAGATACTTTAACCTGAAAACATCCGAGCACTTTTAGGTGAGTTGGACTTTAAATTCATGGCTTCTGTCTCCTTTCTGTTTCTTCTTCCCCCATTCAGGATGGCATTCCCTATATGGGCTCCAGCGCCGGCACCAACGTGGCCACCATCAGCATCAGCACCACCAACGACATGCCCATAGTCTTCCCTCCATCCTTCTCCGCCATCGGCCTGGTCCCCTTCAACATCAACCCGCACTACCTGGACCCCGACCCCAGCAGCCGCCACATGGGGGTGAGTCACGCATTTCAGCCTCTTAGTTAAATTTAAGCTGCTGCAGAAGTCTTTTCACAGGGTGATGGTCTGTGTAGATAAGGGGTGTAGCAGTAAAACCTAAGAGTCTTTATCGTGCCTTGTTTGGTGCAAGTGATAATTTGGTTCATGCTGACTCGTCAGTTTTCAGACACATCAGCATTATCAGTTATCACCCTTCACTGCTCTTTGTCGTTGCTCGTGGGTCAAAGAAAAGCTGGTGTGAGAAACCATGGTGGGTGCGACATGTTTTAAGGTAACATGTATATTATACAGGCAGCTTGAAACCATTTCAGGTTCGTATTCAGTTAAGTTTAACCATCAGGTCTAGAGGATGGTTAGTGAGACTGATTTTACAGGGCACAGATACAAGGAAGAATTATAAAAGATTTCTACAGCATTTAAAGAGCCTGATGGTGTAGTTGCCTCCATCTTTCCGAAGTGAAAGTAGTTTAAAAACACCAACAAACTTTTAAGATCAGGCTGCCATATTATGCATTTGTTATTGGAGAGTTTTTGCCAGGTGACCAACAAGCCAACAAGTCATAAGATCCAGACCTCCTTGAGCTTTGTTTAAAGTAGCACTACATAAGTTTCTGACCTTAAAACTCTAATTCCCAAAGTCTTTGTTGCCCTGAAGCTTCCCAAGGCTGAGAAACTGAACTTAGCAATGTTTTTTTCCAGCCTGGAGCATCATGTAACGTCACTGCCCATTTTGGATGCAAGTGATGGCNGCATTTTTCTTAACAGCACCACGTCACACACCAGCAACTGGGTTTCAACACACTGCCCATTTTGGATGCAAGTGATGGCTGACTCAGCAAAAAAATGGAAGAGGACATTATAGGAGCAAGGGAGGAAAAGGAAGAGAGAAAGGGACAGAGCAAGAGATAAGAGTCAACATCAGATTGACTTTTATTAACTGGAGAAAGCTCAGAGAAGAGACAGGATAAAGGCCGAATGAGCCTTCACTAGGGGGCGCTAAAGAGCGAAGATCTGCCAAAGTTAATCACCGTCAGAGAAGGGGAAAAACAAAAATCTAATCTGATAAAAATAAAAAAGATGAATGAATTATTTGCCACAATTCTCACCAAAATATGGAGCAAACATAGACCATTGTTGACTCCATCCCTACAGTGAAACACGGTGATGGATGCATCATGGTTGGGGATGTTTTTCTGACAAGAAATGGAAGAAAAATGGAAGCAGGTGGACAGGGTCTCAAGCTGGATCAAAGCTTTACTGTTTTAACATAAAAAACCCAAAGCATCCTGCAAAAGAAAAAAAAAACCTCAGGACTGATATGCACTGATGCCTTATGCTGCCCCTCCAGCTTGGCAAATTTAGAACATTTCTGCAGAAGAAGAAGAGAAACATCAAAAGGAAAGGTATATTAAGCTTATCAAAGAGGTTTAGGACTGTATTGCTACTGAGTAGATCACAGGAAGCCTGAAACTTGACAAGTTCTGAAAACTTGTCCACAGGCATTTAAATCCTCATGTTAACTTGAGGAGTACTTTATCCCTGATAGACAAAAAGCTGGGGTGGAATTTCACTTATTTATTAGCAGACATTTAAACCCTGCAGTTCTGTGGTCTTTTCTGCTCCAATCCGACGTGTTACACATCAACACAAACTATAGAAACTAGATAAATAGTGACCATGTGTTGTTGACGAGTTTGCTATAACCATATTCGTGGTCATATCATAGATAATTATTACTAAATGCTAGAAACAGCACATAAATAAACAGTGGGGAGGGAATAATGTTTTATTTTTACCCAGACACAATACATAAGCAACTGAATCCATCAAGATTCGGTATGAGGCTGTAAGGAGTTGGAGCTGCAGATCATTTGACGTTACGCAACATCTGAAGTTGTGAAACTGCAGCGTCAGCAAACTGAAATTAAGTTTGTCTGAAGACATGACATCTGACCGTTTGGAGGCTTTTGATTGACAGCTGTGATGCCATTTGAGACCATCATTGACCCTAATTTTAATTATTATTTTTTTAGCAACATTTTTTCTGATAATTTACCAGTTTCCAGCTGTCAGTACCTGAAGTGAAACCTGAAGGAAAACATAGTCATTTAATGAATGAATTAATAATTAACTTATTTAATAAATCATCTAGCAGCTGTTTGCTGTTCAGATACACACGTTTAGGACTATCTTTGATGAATTACATGAAATTATAAACTAATTTTCTGCTTTCTTCCATGTTATAAAGCTGTGTCCAGGCTCCCTCTAGTGGTTGATGCAACAATGACAAACAAACCAGAGACTGATGTGTAGTTTAAAAGTGTTTCTTTACAAAATATTTAGTCATGCAAATCAGCAAAAAAGTGAATCATTTATTGAGAACTGAAACTGTCCCGTTAGGCATCACAACTGATGCCAAGGATTTTTTTTTAATTATAAACTTTTAATGTTAGATTTTCATCAAATACCTTTGTGAACGGTAAACACAAACTTTAGTTTGTTGTCTTTTTAATTATTTTGTGGCACTTGTCTTGATTTTTAGACTTCATTAAATCCTCTAAGTAACAAATGAATCCATTTTGGATGCAGCCATGCTGGTGTTCATGACTTCCCGTCCACACAGTTTGCATGCATCCTGCTGAGATTGTTGGTGTTCTTGTGCAGGAGACCAGAGAGCAGAGAATCACCCAGTACCACGAAGAACTCGACACTCCATGCGTTTTGGTGAGTCACAGTGAAAGGAGCAGATTGTTTTATTCTTAAACAGTTACTAATAATTTCTGTTTGTTTTTCAGGGTCTGAGGGAGGGCTCCATGCTGCTGGTGGAGGGAAACAAAGCCACCCTGCTGGGAACCACGAAGGCCCGACTGTTCGCCAGGTAACACCCACACCTCACCCTTTAGTTCAAGGAGTGTAACTGTGTGAGTACATTTACATCTCCATGAGATCTGTGATACAGCCAAACATGAACCCAATCCAGTGACAACTGTTACCTGCACAGCTGGATTTACTGGTTGGTGGGGATGTAATAATACATAGATTCAACGATCGGCGAGCCACCAGCATTGCTTAAAAACAAAATGAGGTTTACACCACGTCCTGCTTTAATGTATGCAAATGTAGCAGAATTTATATCTGCAATTATCAAATAGTTTTCCACTGAATTGATAGAATACTGCATCGTGATCAGAGTTGTGATTGACAGCCCTACTGGTGTGTTGTGTTTCAGGGGGAAGCCCTCAGTGGAGTACGATCCAGGCAGTGACCTCAGCTTCCTGCTGTCAGATGCACAATGATCAATCATTTGCTGTTTCTGGTCCAAACAGAATAAACAGAAGGGAACATCACATATTTGTCTGATTTTAAATCTTGAGGAATTGTCACAATTTAAGTGAATAAATAAACCTGCTTTTAGTGTGTCCAGTGGCTTTCTAGTAAACTTCGTACAAAAGTCCGTTAACAACGGTTTGGTCAGTTATTTCTTAGTTGTAACAATTTATCTCATACCATTTGAAAACACGCTTCTTTCCCTTTTAAAGGAAGGAAAATGTATCTGTGGGATGAGCAGCAGAGTTGAGAATGTGAAAAATCTTCTCTGCCAAAAAAACAACTGGTTCTGCTGTCGGCTTGTTTGGTGTTTATTGGATTGGATGATTAAAATCTGAAGTAGCTCTAGTTTTAATAATTGTTATACATTCACAGCAAAGCGGAGGTCATTTAATTGGCTGCGTCTGTCTGTTTGCACCATAACTCAAAAAGTTATGACAGATTTTGACAAACTTTTCAGGAAGTGATTAGATTTTGGAGGTGACCCAGATCATTACTTTTTGTTCAGTGTTTATAACAGCAGATACTTTGAGCTTCAGCCCAAAAAGCTAAAAGAACCATTTTTTTTATCTCATTCAACATAAAGACAAAAACAAACCAAAATGTGAACAGATCAATTTATTTCAGTTCAAAGGTGAAATCTTTTTTTTTTTTTTAACAAATTGTTAATTTTTTTCTCTCTAGGTGAAAGAATACATACATCAAAAACAGTCCACATTTGTTCATTGCAGAAAGAAAGCCAGAGCGTTATTAAATATAAAACATAAAACCCTCAAACCCAACAAATTAAAAGATTGGAGTCAAATCATTCAGTCAGTTCAGGAAGGTTTCATTTAGTTTTCAGATTCAGTTCAGTCTTTTCTGAAGCATTAGTTTTTCCTCAGAATTCACCTACGCTCCCCAAATGTCTAGAAAATGAGTTCATGTTAAAGACAGAGAGCGTTCACACCATCTGCGGCTTTTTTAAGAAATACTGACTGACATTAAAGTGATTTCAGTCCAGCTGGCGGCGACAGAGATGTGTCAGATTTGTCTAAACAGAGACGTAGAAAAATCTCTACAGTCAAGTCGTTCTGTCAGGACTAAACTGACCAAGATTGGTGCTCACGCTTCTTACAAAAACAAGTGGACTTGAATCCATTTCAAAAGGAAAAAGATCTAATTTTGTGCTTAAATTTAGCAACATTAAAATTATGAAAGTAGGAGCTCCATTCATAATTATTTTTATTATCTAAAAGTCTATAAAATGTGCAGTGAGGTGCCTGTTATTGCTTCCAGAAGCTTAAGAAGAAACATTTTATATTCTGACAGTGAAAACTAGTAAATCATCACTTCTGAGACTCTTTCATCAATAGAAAGAGTTAATTATTCTTTTGATTCATCCACTACCTGGTAAATAGCTGCAGCTCTGCATAACAGTAGAAGATCATTTTATCAGTTTTATTGAAAATTTTTATCCAGAAGACACAAAGACAGATAATTCAAACACATTATAAGTGAAGGTCAGATTTCCATTACAATAATAATCATTTAAAAATTAACTTGTTTTAGTTGTATCTGCAGTAATTAAGTGATATCCAGCAGTAGTAGTAGTGCATCTCTACCTTCTGCNCAGTGATATCCAGCAGTAGTAGTAGTAGTGCATCTCTACCTTCTGCTTTTGAAAAATGAACTGTTAATACAGTGGTTTTGTAGTGATGATGTTCAGAGTGATGGTGAACAGAAACTAAGAAAAAACTAAATCCTGTGACTGTTTACTGGATTAATATGTTTTCAAAAACTACCTGCAACCTTAACTTTAATTCATAATCCAAACCCAATATGGGTTTTTTTTCTTTTTATATATATTAACACTCACACACACAAAACTCAAACTCGGAAAATGTCCAATTGCAAGCTGCTGCTGTTGCACTTAGCTGCCAGTCAGCACTGGAGAAAAGAAGAAGAGAGAAAAAAAAAAACCCAGAAAAACCAAAAGGCCTCAGTGCAGCAAACGGCAGGAAACGAACAGCTGATCATTTATTAAACCCCGCCCCCTTGGTTACTGTTGCTATGGCTGCTCTACCCTGAACTGTAGTCAAACATCTTGGAAGATGTTAATATAAAGTATTACAAGCTAATACATCAATTTTCTGCTTCCCATCTGGGTTTAAGACACATTAACATTAATAGGCATGTTCAGATCACACAAGCTTCATCACAGGTCTTTTAACCATTGGAGACCCTCCACAATGTAAGAACAATGAAGTGGGGACTTCTGTAGCTCATAGAACTATGTTTTTAGTTTCTTTTTTTAGTTCCTACTTCAGAGAAGGAATCATATTTTGGAAATATATTTGGCACAACATCAGTCAGTCCTTCTGTATTTTGTGTAATTTTTCAAATACTAAAGGCAGGAACTGCCACTTATGGATGTGTGTGTTAAACTAGTTCCTGAACACTGATGCTGCCTGGACCAATCACAGCCCAGTTATATCACAGAAGGTTTGAAACAAGCTGTAAAAGTAGCTGCAGTCTGGAAACATGAAGTCACAAAGACTAATCAGTGTTGTTTCTGTTATACTTTCACACCCTGGAGACATCGTGATGGCCTAACAGCTACTAGTTACAGTGTATGATTAGCCTTGAATGTCTTTTTAGATTATAAGAAACATTCCCTGATGAGTCTGTTAAACCACAGAGTTTCATAAGGGGACAATTAAGTCAGCTCATGATGAAGGAAAACCAACATAACTCCTGTTTTTAACAGATGACTCTTCAGCTTGAAACCGTTTTCTCAGTGTCACCTTGTCTGTAGTTGCATTGCTGTTCCTGTAGAGGGCAGCACGTCTCGAGAGAAGACTAAAGCAATTTTCACACTTTAATACAGATTTTCAACAGAAAGTCCAGAAGATTTGGTCTTTTTTTACACAAGCACACCCGTGCAGAAAGTTTTCTGTTGGGAATGTAAGAAATCAGGCTATTAAAATCTAAATTTTCCTTAAAACACCTTGAGACTAGCAGATGAGGCAACGTGCTGTATTGATGAGCACTGCATTACAGGAATTTGTTCCGCTACTGCCCAGAAACATTTCCAGAACATTTCAGGACTCCAGCACGTGTGAAAGTGGCAATAAACCCTAATAAATGTGTATACACAAGTACACAAAGGAGGGCGGTGGTGTTAACAAATGATCAATTTTACAGATTAGAATTATCAACTTATCAATTGCATTGGTTTTTAATAATAATAATAAAAATATGTGATGTCTTGACTGTGTTGAGGAAAAAAAATGGACCCACTATTGAGATTATCATCATTTTGTACAAAATTCTTAAAAAACAAAATACTGCAAACACCTCACCAGCACCCCGAAACACAAGTTCCAGCCAGCTTTGATACACACAAGTCAGGAAAGAAAAGCAATGTTAATACAAAAAGGTAAATATATTACTGTAACACTCTGATCACCTCATATCAGAGCAACTAAACCACATTTGTCAAAAAATAGGGACCTGTATGTGACCAATCAGCCGTCTCAGTTAGCAAATTTCATATTGCTGCATTTATTGCTGTTCTTTCTCCAACATGATCAGGTGACTCCAGCAGAGCAGTGAGGATCCTGGTGGGCCGTATATTCACACTTTTAAAATCCTCGCCATCGTCTGTTTTCCTCTTTTCACCCAGCAGTTGATTTGTTGTCATTTTCTTTTTTATTTTATATAAACTAGAGGAAACAGACACTCGTGGAGACACTTGCAGAACCACACTAAAAACCTCCACAAACATCTCAAATGTATCAGCAGTTCTGGACTTTGAGGGCAACAAGCACCAACAGCTCATCAATTATTTTATGTTTGGACTAAATAATGTGCAAAAATGAGATACCAGGCCAAACCCTGTGTGCTCTGCCACAAAAAGCCTCAACTCTCTGGACAAAACGCTGCTGGCACTTCATGGGCATGCTGGAACAGAGCCACGAAGCCCCCAGACACGATAATTAACAAGTTACAGGATCAGTTTGACAGAGTGGGGAAAACTCCTGCCAGTGTTGAAAGTAGAAAAAAAAAACTAATTGCTGCCATTATAGTTAGATTTTTGTGCTAACAGGCGCATCTTTTTACCTTTGGACTAAGCTAACGCTAACCAGCTGCTAATCCCATATTGAGGACGATCTGATCACCCGACTAAAGTAAATAAAGTAAGAGCTCAAATGATGTTGGCACAACCTGCACATAATGATGCTTCTTATTCCCCCAAATTACACATTTTTATGAACATATGAGATTTCATCTGTGACCAGTGTTTTCCAGCTTCTCGTTTGGCACAATGCAACATGACAAAAAAAAAAAGAAGAAGAAAAAGAAAAAAAACACCTCATTAAAACTTAAACCAGGACCATTATCTGCCACCCAACAGTCCATCCAGTGAATTCTCTCAGAGGCCATTTTACCCTGATTTCTTCTCTCCTGGACTTTCTCCTTGTTCCTCACAGCTTGGCCTCTAAGCGTCAGTGTTACCGTTCTCCTCCGGCTGCAGCTGCTCCTTCTCGGTGCAGTCCTCCTGCGGGGGGCGCACTCTGTTAAAGAAGCCCAACTAAATGAGGCAGAGAAAGAGAAGAAGAAGTGTTAAAAAATGATAAAAACTTTTGTTTCTAAGGAAAATATAGTCGACACATATATTCTGACCTTGTACATGATGAAGATGAGCAACGCCAGCAGCAGCAGTCCTGCCAGTACAGCCAGCGCTACCACCCAGCCTGGCACCGGCTGAGCACCCTCAGCCACCCACACCACCGACAAACTCACCTGTAAACGCACACACAAGGAGGGAAACACGTTCTGTGCGACGTATACGAGGAGAGAAACTATTCAACCTTTCTGGCACTTTTCCATTTATTTTCTTTTAATAAACAGGTTGGGCTACAACTGAATTGCTCTTTGGGATTAATAAAGTTTTCTGAGTCTGATGACGTACGGTGCTGACATGCAGGAGCAACTAATTCAACTTTACAAAACAAAAGTAATGTTCAGAACTAGCCCACGAGTTCAGACGAGCTTTTCCTTCGTCGTCAAAGTTATGTGAGATCACTGGCAAATAAAGTAGATGACGAGGACACAGTGGGAATATTGGGAATGGAATACTGTGTGTTTCACAAAGACATGGCCTCAGTAGCAGAAGTCTATTCTGGACTCGTGTCTCCACACAGTAGTCAGACACGCATTCACACATGCAAGGCAGCTCAACCACCTATCAGGAGCAATTTGGGTTTCAGGGACACCTCGACATGATCTCGGCAGGCCCAGGATCGAACCGGAAGACAACCGCTTTACCCTCTGAGCCATGCCGCCACCAGGACCAGCAGACAAAAAACTGCTGATTCAGGAACTCGACCACTCAAAACATTTAATAAGTAAGCTCTGTGTTAGTTTGTGACAATAGAGTGATGTGTTAATATGGATAGACCAGGGTAAAACTCAACAGCAGCTGCAGTTTAAATAAAAACTATAAATTAAACGGAAACATCACCACAGTTGTCCTGGGTTACAGTCAGACTGCATGCCATGTTTGTGCTTCTTACGGTGGTGGTGTTGGATGCCAACTCTGACACCAGGTTCTTATACGGCATCTCGATGACTTCGAAGGAGGCTTTAGATCGAACCACGTAGGAACGATTCTGATTCTCAGTCTAAAAGAAATCAAACAACATCTCTGAGTAATTTATTATTTAAAATGAAGAGTGGGAATGATTCTCATCTCGGTTGAGAAACCTTCAGAATATGGTGAGAAACATCAATATCCTGCTGCTGAAAGTTAAGTTCCCTCAAAAACCTGAATCTTGTGTAACACTGTGATGACGCTCAGCTGCAGCATGTTTGGATTTAGCTTTGTTTACCCTGAGGAAGTTGTTGACAGTCAGTCGGGAGTAGATGAAGAGGATGGCGTTCTTTGTCCTCTCCAGACGACCAACCTGACACTTCAGACGCAGACAGTTCGCCGTCGAACAGTCCTGTGCACACACACACACACACACAAACAGAGAAAATAATAAATAGCTGATGGCGGAAAGGGAATGGATGCTTTTCATGATGCATCAGTTAGCTTCAGTTTTCAGTTATGTCATATAAAAGGCCGGTTTATGAATGTGTATGTGTGTGTGTGTTTGTACCAGTGTGTACAGGTCGTTCTGTGACTCTTTGGACTCCAGGTCTCTCTTGCGGACATGGTTTCGGTTTCGTCCCTCTGCCTCTCGCTCTCTGGGTGGGACAACGCTGATGTTATACTGGGACGTCAGCGGGTTCTGATGAACACACAGTTTGTACTTTGGTGAATGCAGCATCAGACCTTCATCACCTCTGCTGGTTATCTGATGAAGTCTTACTTTCACTTCTTAACTTTGTTTCTTTTTTTATATTTTTATGTTCAAATGTACTTTAGCTTTGTAGATTTTTAGACCTAAGCATGTCTCTATGAGAGTACAGAGTGAGGATGCTGGAGCTTTCATCATTTTTAAAGAATTGTTTTTATAACCCGGAAATATAAAAACATATTTGCTGTTGTTTAATTTTCAGTAGATGATGATGCTATGACCGAGCTGGAAACCAGCTGGTTGTTGTGAACTGTGTTTGTGTGTCTTACAGAGACGTTGAGCGGGTTGATCTCGATGTCCGTGGTGCAGTTGATGGGTCCCTCGGTGTCGAAGCTGGTGATGTAGAGCAGGGAGCCGTTCTTGTAGTGATATGGCCACTCGACTTCCAGCGACGCCTTGCTGAACGTACTGGGCCCATTGTTCAGGAGCTGAGGAACCAGAACTTTAAGATTTATCTTTGTACAGCTCACAGCTCTCAAAACAACATCCTGGGAAAAATGTTATATTTTTCTTTTTGTTTCCCTTTTTCTTACTTACCATCTATCTTACTGCAGATTTGTTCAACAAGTTTTAATGAAACCTTGAAAAAAAGAATCTTTTAATCATTTCAGGGACTTTAAAAAAGTGTCAGAAATGTTTAACTCTCTTATTTTGTCCTTAGTTTTTTTACTGATGATTTGACTCGTATTTCACAGTTTTGTAGAGAATTATGATACAAACAACTTGTGTGTTCACTTCATTTTGTTTGTGCAGCACCATTTAAGAGAAATGTTTAAGAGAAATGATGGCATTATATAGTAAAATTATGTCAAATTAAACAGAACCAATAAAAACACAAATTTTAGGTAGAACCTGTGCAAAATATTGCGGGTGACAAAGTAAACATTTGTCTTTAACCATCCACCTTTTCTTTGTATTTAGCTTCCAAGGACTCAGACTTTCTTGTTACTTTTAACATGGTCTTAAGCTAAAGTTCTCCAGCTTTTCGAAGGTCTCTTATGGTTTTTCTTATTTTCAGTCCAGTCCTCGTACTTGACCGTTTTCATTGGAATGATTTTTTTTCTTGTTTTCTCTCCTGTCTGTTCAGCCACTTAACATCAACGTGTGAATCATTAAAATATAAAAAAAGACCAGTGTTGTGTCGACATGTAACAACTTATTAAAAAAAAACTCATTTAAAGAGGTCTTTGGACTCTTTAGTACTAGCAGTCTGTCATAAAGACACATCATTTGTTCCCGTTTCTTTAGCTGCATTGATGAAAAATACTAAAGATGATAGTTTGAAAGACAAATAATATTTTTGCCCTAACAAGATGACTCCAATGCTCGATGCATCTCATCATAATGTGCAGTGTGACCTTCAAATATCTGAGGAAACTGGACAAGTGGAGGACGAAACAAAAAATGTCAGGCCTAAAAACATCTGCAGCAGATGAACAGTGACGTCCTTAAGAAATGGNCCTAAAAACATCTACAGGAGATGAACAGTGACGTCCTTAAGAAATGGAGCAAATCCCGCAAATTACTGACAAGACCTGAAAGATGCATCTGGACCGTCAGGTGATCCGTCTACTGCTGGTTAAAGCCATTCTTAATTCACCTACAAATTACTGAAGCAGTTTGGGGTCATCTTGAGAGAGAATAGAAAAGAAAAGGTGGCCGACATCCAAAGAGCTTATGAAAGTCCTTTAAGAAGATCTATTCCTGAAGACTACTAAAAGAAAGCTTGTCTAAAAGGGATCCGACTGTGTTAAAGAATAAAGCTGCTCAGACCAGTTATTCATTTTTAAGTGGGCTGGAACTGTACAGTATATCTTGCATTTCTATTAAGTTATGTTTTAATACATTACTGAACGATTGTCCTGGTTGGTGGTGCAGCACTTCTACACAGTACCGTAAAAACGATATAAAAACTGTATAAAAAGACAAATTTGTGACCATCTTAAAAGCTTGTTAAATTGAAGAAGTTTTCATTTACTGCGAGAACAGGCTGCACAACTCTTTCTATTATTTTTATAACTCATCTAAACCAACGAGTGTCGCCTAAAACACAAAGAGCACTCTCTCACATCTCTCTGTGTATCTGGAGTGTGTGTTTTCATACCTCGTAGACATGTACTATCTGTGGACCGATGTCGTCTCCGACCACCGGGGGCTCTTTAGGTTTCCAGTTGGCGATCGGAAGCAGCACCTGACTGGGAGACGACGACCTGGGAAGATAAAAACACACACCCCGCAGTTTTAGTCAGTACAATCCCCAGCTGCATTGGTTTAATACTGAATGTTGCGTTTTAAAATAGGCGAGCACAGCACTGATAAGTTTGTTTAGTCTTTGTTCTTGTATGCACTGAGTTCACAACCTTCTCACTGCAGCATTCAGTGTTTGGTCTTGGTTCTTATTTGAGTTCAATTTTTCACATTTTTATTCCAACTTCTTTAAGGGACCAAGATCTAAATGCAATATTGACCAATTTATTTGTATATGCAGTATAATCCTGTGAACAACTATCCATATGAAGACAAAAATGACATCATTACATACTGTGACAAAAAGTAATTTAAGAACAGAAATTATTTTTACCCTCTGATGGAGACTTTAGCGAGGACAGCCAGTTTGGTGATGCTGGAGACCCGAGGACTGGTGCTTTCAAACTGGTTTGAACTGAAACACAAGCACTTTTAATCAGATTGTAAACTACAAACTGAAAACCAAATATAATCAGTGGATTATTAGTAGCTTGAGCTTAATACTGGCTTAAAACACAGATAATCTGTAACTTCTCTGCAGTATTTCACATTAACATGTTACTTACTGAAACATTTGAGACAGATTTCCTGATTATGTTGCTGTTTTCAGCTCAAAAGTTAAACTAAAGCCTGGCTTCCACCAACAGGTTCGGCTTGGGATGAGGCCGTTTGGTTTGGTAAACCCTGATCGTAACAGCATGACTTCACAGCGACGTGAATTATGAAGAACGCAACAAAGAAAAAAGGAGGAGAATGGTGGACATCCAGCAGTTTGGCATGTGGCTTTAACAAAAAAACAAAAAAAAACACGGTACATTTAAACTAAGAACTGTTCCTGCTTTGTTCTAATTGCGGTCTTACGAGAAACGACAACTCTTTCATCCAGTGCGTCACAAACGCCACACTGTAGGGTTGGATTGGTAAGATTGGGAACCTAAAAGCAGGACGACTTTCATTGAATTCTGGCACCCTACTCAGTTTTTGCCAGTACAACACACACACACAAAAGCCTACAGTCCTGTACCGAGCTGAGTAATTTGGTGGAAACAGCTTNCGTCCTGTAACGAGCTGAGTAATTTGGTGGAAACAGCTTTAAAGACTTGGGTTAGACCTGACGTACCTTTAAAAATCAAACTTTTTAATGGCAGCAACTAAATAAAGTCAGCTAAGTAAGACAGTCTGTAGTTCGTACCAGAAGACATACATATATATATATATATACATATATATTAAAATACATATATACATATATATTTAGTTAATTAACTAAAAGATTAAAAAAATGTGTCTAAAATATTGGTAAAATATTAAAATTATTTTTTCAATTAATTATCTGAAAGAAAATCCTAAAACATATGAGAAATAAACTAAATCATATTTTTAAAAAGTAAAGATAAACTGGCAAACAAAAATAAAATTACACAAAAAAGTGCAGAGCTCAATTTGATCACAAATTCAGCCCAATAAAAAAAATGGAAGATATGATCAATTTATATAATGTGTTAAACGTGTATACACAAAGAAGGTGACCGCTGTCGTTGGATAACGAATGAGGCAGCAGAAATTAATTATGACAAAAAGTGGCTAAAGTGACATGTTTTGTGATTAAATCCAACCAAATCCCCCCCCCCCCGACGAAATAAACCCTGGTTATCAGCACAAAACTGATGTAATACAAATGAAACCACCTCTACATGATCTACATGATATCTGCAATGAAATAAAACATTTGATGAAGTTAATTCAAAATGCCACATGTACAGTTTAGTAAAGCTGACATGAAGTGACTGAATGTCGGAGAGCAGAGGAGGAGGAGGAAGAGGAGGAGGAGGAGGAGGGTGACCAAATGCTGCTGAAACTTCTCATTAACATACCTCTCTATCTCCCTCTTTCTCTGTCTCTCCCACAGAAACACAAACACACACACAGGAATGTGAAGACTGTGAGCTGCTTCCTTCACTTTCAGTTTTTTGTCATTCAGATGAGCACAGGGAGAAAAGCTTTAATGAATGAACTCTGCATTTTACTCCATCAGAGATGCTTGTTGGATGGTGGTTGGCTTCAACCCCAGCAGTGAATGGAATCACTGAACACCACACACACTGTGTGTGTGGAAAACCTTGAACGCCTCCAAGATCAGTGGATATGACAAGAATTTATTTTCTAAACACAAAGTTTGAATGATTTTGCTGTCTCATTAGATGGATCTTCTGCCGCCTTCTTTCACTATCATCTAAAGCAAATCTAAATTTAGTTTCTAGTACCTTTTTTTATTTTTTAAGGTGCTTTTTTTATATGTGAATGTTTAACCCTGAAAACTCCAAGACCTTTTTTTTTGTCATTTCAAATCATTATAATTCCAGTCAACATACAGATGTGATTTCTTCAGGACAGACTCAGTCGTCAGATTATGAGGTTAAAATGATGCAAAATTAATGTATCAATAGATAAAGCAGCATAAAAGCCAACCAGAAGAAGAAAGCAGAATATATTACTAACAGAACTTTGTAGAAATAACACACTAAGCCTTTTTTCATCTGCATGTCATTCTCTTAAGTTTTGGCTTTCAGGAGAAAAATCTTTGTTTGTTTTTTGCTATTTACAGTTATTTATGCTACTATTTACTTACTTTCCTACCAAAAGCTGGTTTTTGGTACCACCATACAGCTAAAACATCTTGCTGGCTTTATTCCAGCCATAGTGGACCATTATTTTTGTTCTTTTCAGACACACATTGAACTTTCTGCTCCCTTGTTTATCTTTGGCTGCTCCTGATTGGACATTACCCTTAATTTAATCAGATTTGTTGAAAGTTCGACATATAGTGTTTTCATCATAACTTCTGGGTCACGTTGGGGGTTTTTAGCTACATGGTGATAGAAATATATATTTTTTTTTACATAAATGTGATAATCATTTTATTCTTTTGGATCACTCATTGTGGATTTACCATTTAGAGACTCTGAATAAACACTACGGAACATAAATCCCTGGAAAGCATCCGTAGATGACCTAAAGGCTAAGCTATCCATCACAATGTACCCCACAGGGTTACACAGTTCCTGAGTCTGCGATCTAGCAGAGTTTGATAATAATTTCTTTAACATCCCTGATAATGGTCTCATGTCTATAGTGACTTTCTCTCCAGTTACTCAACATCACTTCAACCACAGAATCTTCTGCTGCCAGCAGGTGGAGCTATTCCCCACTCAGCCCAGATGACCTGCTGCAGTGTTGGCTTGGTTCTGGCCGTACCTGACTATCTGCAGGTCAAATTTGACTGACGTGTCTTCCTCAGACAGCTGGTGTACGCTGAACTTCAGCTCAGCCAGGATCTGGCCAATGACAGGGCAGAACGAAGTGTTCAAACACAAACCAGAGAGCAGGGACAAACATAAAAGAAAAAAAAACCCAAAGCAAAACAAGAAGTTACAAAATAATATCTGTACGTTATCTCTTGAAAATCGGTTAACTTTGCCTTTCTGTGTAATAACTTGAACAAAGTTAGAAAAGTTTAATTCATGAAAAAAAAAAAAAANTTAACTTTGCCTTTCTGTGTAATAACTTTATTATTATTATTATTTAATTCGTGAAAAAAAAAAAAAAAGTCACTGAGATTAAAGTCCCTTTCGCATACATAATTATAATAACAAAATATGCACTTTATCAACCCAGACAGGGAAGTAGTAGACGGTACTTTTACGGACCTTAGTTCCTCCCTTCATGGGGTTTCCCAGGTCACACACTACCATCTTGGTCTGATTCTCCTTCTTGTAGGCACAGGACAGCCTGGAGAAGGCCTGTGGATAACAACAACCAGAACAAACCATCTTAACTTTGTAAGACACACAGTGGACTGGACTGAATTCAATGCTGTAGTAAGACCTGGTGATGAGGCATGATACCCAGATCTGGGCGTGCCGCTGTATTCAACACAGATTTAATCCTACAATATTGCCTGTTCTGCTCTGTGATTGCTACACAGTCTAGAAACGATTAATCCGAACAACTATTAGAAAAGCTGTTCCTCCTGTAATCTCAGTCTAGTCAAGATCAATTTAGCTTTTCATCTAAACTCAATTTTGTCCAAATCCAAATCAGCATCTACCTCTTTAGTGAGCACTGTTCTACCTGCACTCAAACAGGTTGTTGCTTGTCTGATAAAGAGAAACATGCAAACATTATCTTGCAGTCTTATTCAGGAACAAAAACAAAACAAGCTCAAGCAGTTAGAAGGTTTAACCACATACATGTAGCGCTATCCTTTATGTATGGTTGTTGAATTAGGTACTGGCAACTTGTGTTTGCACAAGTTTGCTACTTTAACACAAAAGAAAAATAAACTATTTCCAGGTTATTTATTTTCTTTCCCCAGTTTGAACCAGATGCTACCTGACTGCGACCAACTCCGGTGAAATCAGCCTGTTGTGGAGGGAAGACGTGGAGCTCGGCCTCGTACGCACCCTCGCCCTGGTTCTCAGCACTGACCTCCAGGGTAAGAGCGTTATCGTCCCCGATGTAGAGCTGCTCACTGTCACTGCAGCCAACCAAACAAGGGTAATGGTTAAGACAGACAGCAGAGGAGAAAAGTTTCCTTCCTGATTATAGGAGAAGAACTCTGAAATGACCAATCAGAAGTGTACCTCTTCACTGACAACTTGAGGGCAGGTTTACAGATGTTGTCTTCTCCACAGTCCAACAGGATGTGAGCCTGAAAAACGAAGGAAAAAAACAGGAAAAAGTTGTAAAATCAGTCTGGAAAATGAAAGAGAAAATCAGTCATAGTCTGCAAAGAGCCACAAAAGTCACAGATTCACTGGGAGTCATTTGGATTTTAGTCCAAATGACCATCTCTGACACACCAGCAGTGACACGAGATAACACTGACTTTAACAGAGGCTCTGTGCTCACATGGTCCACATTAATAAAGTTCCATGTGATCAAATTATCCTGGGGTCTTTGTCCAGGGGCTGTACTGACAGAGTGCACTCATAGCAGATCTACCTGCTTGGTAACATTGGACGGCGCTGACATGTCAAGAATGGGCTGCAGTCCGGTCTGGTCTGCAGCCTTCTTGTAGTCCAGATTGTACTCCATCGCCACAGAGATGGGAGTGATCTTATCCCGGAACTCACGATCATCCTGAAGCAGATAAAAGAAGACTGCAGGAATCAGACACATGTGGTCAAGCAGCTTAAATTTCATTATGAAAAAAGTAGAGTCTGTATGATGTGTCCTCTAGCTCTTCAGATAATAAACATAGCCACGCCCAACAGGTTCTGTTTATCCTTTAATGTTAGTCTAAAACTTCTCACCCTCAGGAAGACGTCCAGCTCCTCACAGGCCGGCCGCTTGTCATTGGTCACGGTCATGTTTTTTGAGTACTGGAAGGACCGACTGTGCAGGAAGAGGACGCGTTTAGTTGTCTCCTTTTGCTTGAGACGGTCCAACATGAGGTCTACTTGAAAAGCTGAGTGACGAGGAACAGAGAGGGACAAGATGAGAAGGCACCAAATCAGATGTAAAACTTTTTATGCAGCAGAGACAGACAGACGGCTGCTGATGTTTTACTTACTCAGATCTGTGGGAGTTCCGACGCCGCTGGCTGTCAGACAGTATTTAACCTTAAAACTGCAAAACACACACACACACAGATTCAGCTGTAATTTGTCATATTAATGTCAGGAAAATGAGGCAGCTCAACAAGACACAATCTAATTGGATCCCTTAGGGGAAAAAGAAACGACTAATAAAAACAAACAAATAAATGCAAAAAAAAGAAAAAAACATTAGCTTCAGGTTTTTATGCCAAACTGCATGACTAGATTCTAAAATTTGAGGGTCAAAGCATTAAAAGGATTCCTTTTTTGGAAACACTTTTCTCTTGCAGGCTTTAATATTCAGAGGAAAGCTGATCGAATGTCTGTGTGTTGATTATGAAGCTGTCAACAGCAGCTGAGCTCAGTTCAGGTTTCAGAGGAAGAAAAGATGGCTAAATGTGTCACTGATGGCTGGCATAAAACAGCCCGAAACTCACTGCCAGAACACGACAGATAAAAAGTATAGAAAATAATCTCTGATTTTCAGTTATTATTCTCATTAAAACAACAACAAGAAAATGTGAAACCTCACCATGACACATCTGTGTTGGTTCCAGGAAGTTTGCAGGATTTTTCTTCCGGGTTGATTATCTGAGGCGTTATGTCCAATGTGGCGTTCACACCAATCACTGGACGGGCTCTGACACATACATAAACACACACACAAATATAGGTTAGTGAGGACGTGTGAGGTTCGTCGTTTATCCCATCTCATCAGCTCGCCGAAGAAAAATTTGCATGTACTTCAGAGTACAAAAATGTGCTGCATTCCAAATGTTTAGATCTTCATAAGTTATGTGATATGTCCAGAAGTGCAGAGGCAACACACAGAGATACATGTTTATGAGGGTTTACATGCTAGATTTGTTTTAAGTCAATGCAAAATACGGAAAAACGTACAATTTACAGTCTGTCAGGGCAGACATGTAATAATAAAACTGATTTAAATTGAATTACATAGCTGTGCAAGCTTTGAGCCACCTCGTATTTCTTTAGAAACCGTCAGGAAAACTGGAAATATAATATAATAATATAATCTTACTAAAACATATGCAAACATAAATGAAAAAAGAAAAGAGTTTGTACAATTGTAATGCTTTGAAAGTCAATATTTTTGGAGCATTTTTAGTAGTCAACACAGCCTGAACCCTCTTAGTTCAGCTGTTTTTGGAAGAATATCGTTATCTTTAATATGCACGTAGAGCTGGTTTGTAGTACCACTGACCACAACATGCTTTCTATTTGTCATGCTGTTACTGTTACATATGCCTGAAAAGTATTGTTGATAAAGTCAGAAGTCTTCAGACATTTAATCTTATCACGGAGCTGCAATTTGAGCTTTAACAAGTTTACAATTTGTACATTTCAGTACACTGAATTAGTTTTTGCCACTTCCTGTTTGTAGCTCGGCCACAGGTGTAGACGAACTGGATTTGCTGAGACTTTAGAAAACGTCAAAACCTGAAAGTTTTTATTAAGGAAGCCCTGCAGCATCTTTGTGTAAAAGATTTTAGGGAATATTATTTTGAACAAAGATTAAAATTTGATCTACATGAGTTTCATGTCTGTGTATTCTGAATATCTCTCTATGGAGGAGGTTAGCTGGGTACAAAGGGTTAACACGGATGAATGAATAATCACTTGGATGCCTCTCTGTACCAAAAACGGGTACAAACAGCATCTATAAAGCCAGTAGGAGCGAACTGAATGAAAAACAGCAGCTCTTTGATATTGGAGGTGGCCTTGCTCATTAAACCCCTCAGTTTCTATCACAGACACACACACAGACACAGCGGGGGAGCACACACGCAAATACTGTACCACACACATGCTCCAACGCACATTGTAAGATTTAGATTTGATTACCTGTATAAAACAGCTATGTCTGCTCCAAACACTCCAACTAATAAATCTGTAGGACACAAACAAAGTTCAGCTTTTTTTGGTAAATCCTGCTGTGCTTCTATGTACATGTTTGTATGTGGATGTGTACCTGGATATCCATTCTGGTCTATGTCGGTATTTCCTGTCATGGAGTAACCAAAGCTAGCAGGCATGTAGCTGGAAGCCCATTTGCCCTGCAAGACCTGAAGTACACAAATCAGATTAAAGCTCGGTCTTGGGTTTTTGTGATTAAAAATTGCCCCTCCTGTTTTGTGTATTGGAGTTTACCAATGTGAGAGGATGTGGGGGAGAAAACCCCCACACAGTCCTCGAATCACAAAGTTTTATTCAGCTATCAAAATCACCTCATATGAGAATGAATCTGAACAGACAAACAAC
Source organism: Melanotaenia duboulayi (assembly GCA_026261665.1). NCBI lineage: Eukaryota > Metazoa > Chordata > Actinopteri > Atheriniformes > Melanotaeniidae > Melanotaenia > Melanotaenia duboulayi. Next base: position 6,457,572 of record CM047986.1, read on the forward strand.
TACCACACTGGCTACCTGATGTGTAAAGGAGCAAAAGAGTAACTCGAGATCACATTAAAACAGTCTGCTTAAAATGTTCACTATAATCTAGGAGGAAATCAGTATTATCAGTGGTTTTCTATGGAAAGACAAGAATTTCAATCAAATTTTGAAGCCTATCACAACATTATCAATGCAAAAAGCAATTATTTAGCAAATGTCGGCAAGTAGGAAACATGTTTCTTATCTACATAAAATTTAACACCAAAAACTTGTTGCTTCATTTAATGGTGACCCACTCAATACTGGACATGATTGTTGGGCCATATTTACCTGGGAAGGTGATGGGTTAGGCCCCTTGGAGCGGCCATTATGGATGTAGACTAATCCATTATGGTCCGGGCCTCCATACGGAGCAGATATGGCCACGTCTAGAGAAGGAGAGCAATAGGAGACATGAAAAGAGGGAATGGTTAGGATCAGGATGTGGAGTTAACTGGGATGCAGTAACCTGACGTAACACAGACATTGTGTGCATCTGTGTGTATGAACATTAATTATTCTCTCTTTGTGTGGACAAACTTTAATTCTAAACTGTAATGGTGAGGCCAGTTTGCTGGTTTCTCTTTAAGACAAAGGGCTGTTTAAGCTTTTAAAGTGTAATTATTGGTCACTGTGTGAAGGAAATGTGACGTCAACGCAGCTTCACAACGGCTTTCTTCTTACATCAGACTGGGTTCATTGCAGTTTCTGCTGCTGAGCGATGTGGCTTAAACCTAACATGATATTGTTTGACTTAATCATGGTACACAATATCTCGATGTTTTAAAAAACATATCTACAACACCGTAAATGTTAAATTGCAATTGCAATCATCATGCATAAAAAGACACCAGTAGGATTTAAGTAAACTTTGTCAAAAGGGAAAATTCACAGTGAAGTTAACATGTTGAATAACTGAGGATATTTTGAGTATATTTGACATATCGCCCACCCCTAGGAGTAAGCATCTCAATTGAGAAAATGGCATTCTGGCTCTAGAAGAAATAGTACAGGAAGTACGCCAACACAAACATAATGGCACCATTTCCACTTTATTGTTTCACCTTTAAGTGGTTTTTGATGTTTCTGTAAAAACACTCGGTTACAGAAATAAGAAGGTGCACAGCCGGCTAAAACACCATCAAAATGCACCGAGTTCGAGCTGTTTTTATGTTCTGGTGTTGTTCACAAAGGGGGACAATGGTGACCATGAAACAAAAATATCAGCTTTTTAGGGGTGAGATGAGAATCACGTTGAAGTGAGGCTACATTTCTTAGTGAGTCGGTTTACCATTGTATCCGTCCCTGTTCAGGTCCCCCAATGCTGCGATGGAAGAACCATATCTGGCATAAACCTCAGACCCCGTCAGCATCTGAGGTGGTTGGAAGGAAAATCCACTTCGACCCAGGAACACAGACACCTTGACAATACACACAAGAAAGCTTGTTAAGATGAGAAGATTAAAAAGAGGAGTAATTCCCCCATAATGCAAATCAAGTCCCCTTTAAAACAAACAAAACGCACCCCACCAAGCACAGAAACTTATTTCACACGCACATACTGTACAGTTTTCACTCACATTACTGTATATCATTAAAATCTTCTAAAAAAGTGAATTAAAAACAGCAAAGGGAAGCCAGTGGTTTATATAAATCATCTGTTACATGTGAACATTTACACTCATGGAGTGAATGCTGTGTGTGTTTCTTACCTGCCCCACCTCCCTCAGTTTTCCATCTGACCCTCTGTCCATAAAAAGAGGAGCACCAACCAGCAGATCCAAAAAACTGACAGATGAAATAAAGAAAAGAACAAACTTTTTAAAACCATTCAAATTACAGTACACTCATTTCCAGGTGTCTCATGCTGTATGTGTATCCATAAAACACACTAGTACATGTCCTTTATGCCCGGCGGTCATGATGAATCCATATCCTGCCTCATAAAACACTTGGACTGTGATACATGAATTCATTGTTGTTCGTTAGTTTGATGTAATCTTTTCTTTGAATGCAACAGGAACAAATTTAGAGGAAGAAAAGTCTGTGACTTTAATTGCCGTGCAGGGCTTAAATGAAGAGAAATGAATGAAATAATCCTCTGAAAACAAAGATGGTATAAATACATATGAATTTGGATCTGCATTCTGCAGAATGTCATTGTTTTGCAGTTGTCTCTTGCCCAGTTGATAATTTAATGATACCAAATACAATAATAGAGAATGCTGAAGGAAACAAGCATTCACTCAGCAAGCATTCCCATCAGGGAGGATCACATCCAACATCTGCATCTGTTTCTCACTCTGGTTGGTCTCTTTCAATTTTAGTTTAATTTTCATTAACTATAGAATGAAATAATTTCCTCTGTAAATATAAATTTTCTCTGTAAATGTCACAGACCCAACAATCTGAAAGCTCCTATCCTTTATCGTGCCACCAAAACATTCCCCCAGAATATAAATCTGGTTTCACTTGGAGGCCATCGGCGCTAAAGGTGACAGAACAGCCGTGTGAGGATGTTTGTACAGTATGTAACATTTCCTGGGGGTACAACAGAGGTTATAAAAGTCCTCATGTCCCTTCAAGTACAACAACCAGGGGCTCTGGCAGCAGAAAATGACAGAGCTCAAATTGTTACAGAAGAAAATGTAAAACAGACCAAGACTTACCCGTCATTATTAACATCAGAGGCAGCGACTGAATGTCCAAAGTAAGCAGCCATCTACGAGACAGAAAGAAGGTAGAAGAAATGAGACTCTAACACTAGTTCAGCCATTTAACTCATTATCTCTGAAGCAGCGATACAGCCTGCAATGGTTTAATATGAATGAGAATCTTTGGAGACCTTAATATTCAATTTTCTTGCTTACTGTGGCCAAACTTTTCTTTTTATGTTTTTATTTAACCGACTAGGTCAACTGAGAACCAGTTCTCGTTTGCAACGATGACCTGGGCCAGAGGCACCAGATGTGCTTATTTAGTGATTTTACTATAAGTTGTTCTATTGATATATTTTGAACTTTTAGTATCTTGTAATATGCATTTGATAAGTGAAATCAGATTAAATTTATTGACTGCTGTAAATCAAATTTTATGCAGCTATATCTTTAAAACAACTCAACCAGCACAAATTAAGGACAGATTGTGTGTAACATCAGCAACACAGATTTTGTTTTGTTTCCTACTATTTAAAAGAGCCTGACAAAATGTAACAAATGCAAAAAGTGCATTAGTCAAGAACAATTTATATTCCTTAAAATGTCTGTAAAAAAGAAAATTTGGTCCTTCATTACAAAAAGAATAAACAAATAAAATAAAAGCACTTCTATGTCTTAAATAAATATAATTTTTAGATAATATGTGTACATAATATGGGATGATACCTCAATAATCTTCTCTTTAGGAGTGTTCTGCACACACAGTATGTTAAAAAGTCCAGTGCTCTGATTAAGTAACATCTTGTAGCACAAATTGCAAAACAGCCTCTACCCCCAAATTACACTGCCTCAAAAAAATGGGTTTGATTTGTCCCAGGTGGGCTTCTGTAGAAACCCCAGAGAGGGCATTTGATTTCTCCATCGTGAACAGTTATAATGCTAGCGCCAGGGAAAGCTCTCATTATCCAAAACACTGTGTTGGAGTGGTACTAACACTTCATTTATTACGCAGACTGATTTATTTTCTCTGTGAAAACACTAAAGAATCCATCTACAGTTTCCAATACACATCATAAGCACAACCATAATTGACAGTGACATCCCTTTTCAACCACACTGGTTCCAGTACTGGAGCCAGTTTTAAGTTGGTACTGTAACTGGTTTAAATTTCCACAGCCAGAGAGCCATGTTGTTATTTTAAATTATATCTCTGCCAATAAATGTTTGAGTTTCCTTCTTGTGTATCCTGAACTTCTGAAGATGATCACAATGCAGGGAGACAGTTTATAATCAGTGTTTGACTCATTTTCCATGCAGACTGACGTGTAACATCACTAGTCTAGTTTATAAAATGCTGCCTTAAACAACAGTTAGTGTTTGTGAACACACACTGTAACACCCACTAGTGTTTGAAATAGAAAACACTATCTTTAAATGATTATGCAAATGTTCAAATGTTTATAGAGTTTGAAGCAAGATTTAGTTACAGCTGCCAATTATATTAAAAGACCTGACGTTTATAAATGAAGTTGGAGATGCAGTAAAGGCATTTCATTGGTCAACATTCACAAACACAACTGGTGATATCAAACCATTAAACGACAGGAAATGAGAAACAAGTTTATGATCTTAAATTAAGACTGCTTCAACTTCACATCCATGTTGAAAGATCATTGTTTTTAGTAATTTTTTTCATTTGATTTAGCAGAATAAACAGCACTTTGCTCTAGACTTTTGCTGGATGTTGGTCTCTATAACCCTGTCCCCATCAGTCCCAGCATAAGTGGTTCTTTGCTCTTTTCAAAGCCCCCTTTTAATTTTATTTGAGATCCAAACAGAATGGACTGGTTTTAAGTTAGGACCAGGTTCTGCACCATCTCAGGAGCAGGAAGCCGTTGAAGAGAAGTTTAGTAGCTGAGAGAAAGCTTGGTGATAAAGAATAGGAGTGAAACACAAACGTAAACAAGATCTTCAAAGGAAAAGAAGCTGATAAAAGCGAGGTTGCTGGGTTCAGTCGGTGAGTTATGGAAGACAGTCAGGAAAGTGAAGAGGAACTCTGTTATTAACTGTGCTGGTGACAGCCTCCATCTCCCCTCACCCTCCTCCGTCTGTTTATTCAGTGTCCATTTGCCCCTCCACGCCTTCAAGTAACGGTTTCCTCACATCTCTCCAGAACAAAGTTTTACTGAAGCACAACTGCAGCAATAAAGCTGCTCTGACATCGTCCCCGACCAAAGTCTATTTCATATCTTTTTCTTGTTGTACGCAGACAGGAAGGAGCTCCTTTTTATGAGATTTATCACTTTGGTTTCCAAAGAATGACTCGTATGTAAAAGTTATCTACTGAGACTGTCAGTGTGTGTTTACACTGCAGATAAAACTAAAGGCTGAACCTCTGGTGGATGACACCGCCTTCATCCTACAGCTGGAGGGATTTTCTTGGGGTTTTCAGAGAAACTGCATACTTTCTGTTCTTACTGCTATGCTGTGGGGTTTTTAAAACTACACTTCTATGTATTTTTATCAGAAATAACTTACATAAAACCAAAGTTTCTTTTTATAGCTTACCATAGTTTTTCAGCTTTTTTCCACATCCTCATTTAAAATGTATATATTTCCATCTATCTATCTATCTATCTA
>CM047986.1:6463010-6492308 GCA_026261665.1 Melanotaenia duboulayi
ATGCTGATATTAATCTTTGTCTTCACCTTGCAAAGCTATTTTGTGTTACTCCATTAATTAATGATCAAATAGCCTTGAAAGTTATTTAAATGGCATTGCTACTTGTCAGTTCGTATGTCCTCGCCTCACCCCAAGTCCACAGTCTCTCACTTCAGTGAGATCTGGACACATTTAAGGAGCAGAGCGTCTTTTTTTCAGCAGCCACGTATGTGATTGTTTGGTTGACATTTTTGAGGTTAGACCACATGCTGAGTGAAGGTTTGCAGCTCATGTAGGCACCTCAGAAGTACTTGAATATGATCCCTTTTTCTGTTTCTAACAGAATTCATCATTATGTGCTAAAAACAAATACCGATGACATTTACAGTACCGTATCTTCTAATGACAGCTGGTTAATGAAGAAGCTGATTTATCACATTTTACACCAGTTCTTGATGCCATTATGTAGACTTGTGCCATGTCCAAGTAGCTACATAAAAAATACAATGTAAGCCATCCAGATAGACCTTATGTTGGAGTTTTATGCTTTTTGAATTTGTAAGTATTTCATTTCAGTGTTTTAAAGATGGATTCCTCTCTAGAATCTCCAAACACAGCAAGAATGATCTACAAGTCTTACAAGTTTATATCCAACCAGAAAGTTAACCATGTTGTGACTCTTATTTCTTACTAATTTGCTAAATGCTAAAATTGGTTATTTTACACACAGTTTGAGATTACTTGAAACTATGAAAACTTGAAAAGATTCAGACAAGTGAGATGTCTTTTTTCTTTGGTCTTGTTTTAAGATCTTTTCTCTCAAAGTGAGAAAAGAAACAACACTGAAAGAAGCATAATACAGAATAATTTTGAAGGTTTTAGTACTAAATATAGGACTTGAAATGAGTGTTTTGCCACTTATTTTGTGGTTTTCTCACTTGTTTAAGACTAGAAAGTTTTCTTATTTCAATAAATCTTATTGAGTTTAATTATCTTACAGCACTAGCAGATTACTTCTTCTGATTAGTCTGAAAGTTGTTTTTTTTTTTATCTTCAGGCAGATAGTTTTTTGCAGCATTTCTGCAGTCCTGCAGTTCACCTGAGAGCCTGTGAAGTTGATCATGGACACCATGTTCTCGCCGTTGAAGATGTTCACCTGAAACATCAAACCACAACAGACTCATCAGCAGAGATTCACATCATGAGTACACAGGGCTTCAACACAGTGTGTTCTGAACTGACCAAATCTTCACATCAGTTTTTGACCACATGATGAAACGCCTACAGCCAAGCAGGATTAAGAGCGAAAGCTAAGCTCAAAACATGATGGCAGACGACCATGTGAGTGGTGGTTGGCACTAGTTACAGCACCAGTGTTAGATTAAGTGTTCTGATCTGACTCAACAGTGCAAAGTCCTGCATTTATAATCCTATTTAGTAAAGGTCCAGAATAGCAGCCGAACAGTTCATTAAAAAAAGAGAAAATAATCTGATTCTGTGGTTAACTCATTATAATATTATATGATTAGCACTCAGTTATCAAACCAAGGTTTTCCTGTTGGAGCGTCTGATTGTGGAGCTGTTTGGCACAATGGATCCCAGATTTGGGATGAAGTCTTTCCAAAAAGTCACCAAACTACGGGGTGAAAAATCAAGTTATTTAGAGAAGAAGAACTAAATTTTTTTATTTATTGCATAAGATCTATAATATCTTAATAATGACTAACTACAGGGAATAGATGCATTTGTTTAAGTCTTAATTTCCTTTAAAAAATATTGTGGCACATTGCAGTTGATGTCACCTCCTATTGAAAAGAAGTTCTGATGTAGTATTCACTGTTTGAGGTCTGCTTGTGGAGAGCATTACTAATACTGGCATGAAACATAATCAATCCGCCCAGTAAAACTAATTCTTAAAGATCTTTCTTCCATTATTTCTTACATATCTCCAACACAGGTGTTAAAACTGGTTAAATCTATAGATAAATTAGCCTTTACCTGCTGATGACTACACATGCTAATCTATTGAGTGATGTAAAAAAACAAGTTTTATAAACAATTTTATTTTACTGACATTTTAGAAGCCTTGTCCGGATTTGTTTTTCACATTTATTAAAATAGAAATGTAAAAACAGACACAAAAAAGGCATATAGTAACATAACTGACCTGGATCCCATCTACTCTGGTATTTACAGATTTATATGTGTGTTTCATAACATCTGCTCAGACTGATTACTGCAAGTCAGACTTAATGAGGGATGTTGGTGAAGTACAACAGGACTCATTGTAAAAAGGACGTTATAACTGTGACAGGATGAGGAGAGAAATCCTGGCCAATCTGGGCCGGTAAGGGTTTGGTAACTCTTCCTCCTCCTCACTTGGAACAAATGACTGACATCCTGAGTGTCTTAACATGAGCACTGCCAGGTGAAAGATGGGTGGGTCTAAAGACCCTGACCCCGCTCAATCAATGCTGGTTCACCGTTCTCGCTACACCTCCGTTTTGGCTATATTATATGTGACTGTGACAAGTGTGAGCAACTTACATAACCCAGTGCCTTCTCCCCTCGCGGTACCCCAGTCACATAATCTGTGCAAGTGATAAAAGACAGACAGCCAATGAACGTCAAACTGGGACAGCAGCTGATAATTCAACTTTATGGGCTTTATTATCAGATTCAGTCATGTTGACACTAACGTTCAAGGGCAGCTACATGCTAACATGGACATCTTCTGGGGGTGATGTGGAAAAACAATCTGTATATATTTCAAAAACAAAGAAGCTGGTTAAATCACCTATAACATAACAGCTGGGTTGGGTGCTCTTGGTAACATTTTTAAGTGGATAAAGTTGTTTTTAACTTAAATGAAGCTTTTCACTTTTAACTGTGTTAAATAAACTTTTATCATTAATTTCTGATACAAATACCACAAAAGTAGTATTTGTTTCAGGATGCGTCTGATAAAATATCCTGCTCTCACCTTCTTTCCCATCGCTGTTGAAGTCTCCAACTGTCACAGAGTATCCTGTTAAAGACACACATGGGAATGACTTGCTAAGGACAGGCTTAAGCATCACTACAGGCAGATTCATAGATACATACAAACACCACACAGAGAATGAGAATATTTTTCCCAAAAAAAAACATCCATATCTTCACAGGTAAGGCCACACTAAGAGTATGGAAACTAAAATTTGGATCATGAATAGCTCCAAATTAGTTAACTAACTAATGTTATAAATCCATGTAAGAAGATTTGAGACGAGTACAGAAAAACTTTCAGTTTTCAGCCAGTTTTTCAGAGTTGAACAGCATCAGTTTACTGACACATTTTATCACATTGTTCACCCTGAAAATTACCAGGGTTAGACTTCATTGCTTATTTTTCCAACCTTGTTCTAGCCTGATGAGCAGAATACTGAGACTTTCAGTGTTATAAGTTCCTCTCCTGAGTCTTTCATCCACTGAGGCCAATTTTGCCTTAAAGTTCCACAGTTTTATATAAATTATTCCACTTTCTCCCCCTCAAGTTATGACACTAAAACAAACAAAATTCCAATTTACCCCTGGGATATATAAAAAGTAAATTTTATTTCAAACCACAAAGGAAGTTATGCACATTAATTAATATCTACATAACGAGGAGAGAGTGTGTGTCTGTGTGAGAGAGAGATTACCGAGGTAACTGTCATCATACTGGGCACCAGCCGATCTGGTGGCAAGCGTGTTTCCGTAGGGAGTGATCAACTTGCTATCAAAGCGAGTAAAAATCTCAGAGACATCATCAGAAATCAGCTGACCTGAAGGAAGAGGAGGAGAATATTAGAGGACAGGGAAATACTGAGGTGAAAAATAAAAGACATTTATCAATACAGAATGCCAAAACAAGACACATGTAAGAAGAATTGCAACAACCACAACCATTTTACACATGTTGGTTTACAAGCTGACACACTTTCAGTTTAGGAGAAATATTATAAAAACTATTTAATTAAAGCAGCCACAGAGACACAATGCTAACAGCTGTCTAATCAGAAACAGAGCTGTGTATACCAGTGTGTGGTTAGTTGTGTAGCTGTGAGTGTTGCTTCAACAGGAAACAGTAATTAGGCTAACACAGCCCAGGAGGAGCTTCTCCACACCATCAAACAACACATGCGACTGACTCAGCTCTCAGGATAGTCTGCATCACACCCTCCATTGTCAGACGTCCAGACAAATGTGGATTACAACACACAGCTGATAAACACACACTCATTTAGTCTGCCGCTCATCCCACCTGAACTTTACCTGCTCATTAAAATCTTAAGTGAGTTATGATTCATGCGGCAGTGCAGCGTAGGAGGACTCATGATGTGCTCTACAGGTTAGGGCCCGATGTTGTCGGATGTTTGTTTACATCTGGACTAAATGACACTTTAAAGTATATTACTGACTATTTAAACCAAATTTATTGTGTATATCAATAAAGAAGTGCAATAAAAATAGCAAAGATAAAAACAAGTAGGATGCTCTTCTGATAGTCAGAATACAAAACACATGAATGTTACTTTTATTCATTTGTTTTATTTTTAGAGAAGGATGCAATATCAGGACATTTTACTCGTTATCTCATGTCAAGGAATTTTCTAGAGCAGAAAAACTGGTGCAAAAAAAGTTTTTTTTTTAAACTTTTTCGAAAAACTTCTCTCACCTCCTTACACTTTTCTCATCTGTCTCCAAACGTAATTATCCTAGGTGACTTTAATATTCATATGGACGATGACAGTAGTGCTCTCTCCAAAGACTTAATCCTGTCAATATATTAATTTCCCAACTCACCGTACAGGTCATACCTTGGATTTAGTCTGCTGCTCTGGTCCCATTCCCACTGATTTTAAATCTCATTGCTCCCTAACACTGACCATAGGCCCATTACTTTCAATGTCCACCTCCTTCTGTCGAGAATCATTCGCCCCCGCACCACCTCATTCTTCTGACATCATCAATTTTACATACTATTGTCATCACCCTCCAGGTTCACCCTCTTGTTCAAACATGATCATCTATGACATTAGTATATATATATAGCGCCAGATAATGTCAATCTCAGTTCCAAAAAGAAGGGGAAGACTCTCAGAGGGTAAATTCATTCAATCCTATGCAGCCTATCTCATGTACATACAGGCTAGTAACCAAGTCAGCTGTAGAAATGATAATGATATAGAAATTATAGAAATGATGTAGAAGCTTCTTCCGGTTCTTATTGTTTTCACTCAACTTCATAAAATCATTGCAAACTACAGCAGTAGCAAAAAGGACGAGCCAGTAGAATCTGCTCTTTTCCTTTACTGTCTTGTGTTTTACTTTTACTTACTTTACTCATTTTCAGCAAATATGAAAAAAAAAATGTTTATGTTCAAGTTTTCAAGTTCTTAAATTCCACTGACGGAAGCTTGGAGTCGCAACACTAAAAATATAAATGACTTTAAGATGATTTTCCATACTCGTCCCAGTTTTTCCCCACTGAGACTTTGTGCCCACGGTGACACAACACATCCATCTCATGCTGATTCACTGTCACCAGAAACCACACAACTGAGCCAAGAGCCTGGATAGAAAAACATCATGTTAGTTCATGTGTTAACTATTTTCCACCAATGCAGGACAGTTGCTCTGGTAGCATAGATGTCGTGGTACACAGTCAGGTAGGAGTGCATTTCTTTTTATTTCTGGTTCATTTGAGGTAAATACCACAGTTTAACTAAGCTAATAGTCTTTAAAACCAAGCGGCTGCATGTAAAAAAAGAACACAAAAACAAAACTTTTTAAAAGGAACCTCATAAAACCTATTTTTCTGTATAAATAAGAACAGGTGGAAACAAACTGCCCAGCTTTCACTAAATGCAACAAAATCCAACCAACGCTAACTTTAAATTCATATTCATCAAAGCATTTATATACAGACAGTATATTTGTAGCATTGCTGGTAACAATGTCAGCGAGGTTCAAGCTGTAATCTGGAATGTAGTTGGGTTAAATTTAATTCCTGTGGGAAATCCTGAACATGGAGAGCTGCCATGTTTGTCTGAGGCTGCCAGCTGGCACTACTGAGCTTTCAAGGGGAATCCTTGAGTTTCAAGGTTATTGACACCGAGATGCCACAGTCTCCATAAGTTCCATGTTTGAGTAGAGGGATAAAGTGAAAATGAAGCAGACTGGCCAGAACTGTGTCTCTTTCTGTTTCACTCTACCACACTCTTTTCAACAACACAGTGACACAAATGTACAAACACAGTGTCAGTGTAACACTCACCCTGCCAGTAAAAGCTGCCGGGTCCTCCCACCACCACTCTCTTGTTCTTTGAAAGCCACACACACAAAAAAAAGGTGGAGTACAAAATAGATTGTGAATTAGTTGAAGTTATTTTTCAATCCACAAATTTAAGGCATACTCTTAGATGTGTAAAGGACTGACAGATCACACGTGGTGAACAGACACTTTAAACAACATGAACTTTTGGTCTGAGATAAAACCTTTGAATCTACTTTGCTTCAGGGCCCAGCCACACACACCTGCACTCTCTAACATCTTTCTTGAGAGCAAGTTTTAAAGTGTATACTGTTTGCACAGGCACTGTACATGGTACTGTCAGTCAATAAATCTGTCACTAATCCTGACTGAAATATCTTAGCATACATTACATTTCATAAAAAAATCTGGAACAACAGCACATGAAATAATTCAGTCAATGTAAACATCCTGGTAATGTACTAAACAAAGGGGAAACATTTAGAGAACCTGTTATTTACAGATTATTATTCTGTTATTTTACTGGTCTGGTCCACTTGGGATCAAACTGTGCTGTGAGGAGCCTACCTTGATCAAGTCTGCACTGAAACCAGCCTGGCAGAAACCCTGCCCTTCTGGTGAGTTAGCAGCTGGACAGAAAAAAACAAACAGCAACATTAAAACCATTAAATGTAGAAGGCGTTTTAATTTATAACTAAAGAAGTAAATATTTAAGATGTTCAGGTGGAGAACCCCCAGGCACTCAGACAAATAAAAGCCTGGTCTAACTGTAAAAAATAAGATCTAATTTTCTATCCATCTATTTTGTTAAAGTGCTTGCTTAAAGTCACTCCATGGGCACCAGGTGCTGACAAAGTAGTTTGAGGACTTTATGATGGGCAGTTGCCTTCTTTAGGCCTAAAATGACCACACCTGAGCAATGTGACTAAACCAAAACAATAAAGTCATAGTTGGGATGCAGAAAAAATGAGCTAAAGCTTATTATTATGTTCCGTTAAGCAACCGCTTATTTAACTTCTACCCAAGTGTAGTGATGTACAGGTATACTCCCAAATTACTGCCTCTGATTACAAACAACAAAAGTGAAACTTTCAGCCCCAGCAGACAGATAAAACACTTTGTTAAGACAGATAAAATGATAAACTATTCGATAGTTTGACAGTAATTTGATAACAGACATACATGATCTGCATGGAGAGTATTCTACCACTTTGTTTCCTTTCTTCAGGAAACACGTTCCCACTGGCTCGCGCTCGGAGACGCCAAAAGTCGACCACTGATACAGCGGAGCACAGGCCTGGAAACAAACAAGTACACCTACAGTCAATATACACGACGTCCACTTTTTACCTAACATACAGTCTACAGACACGAGTAAAAGAAGACAAATGTGTGTTTTTGTGTGCAGTGTATTTACCAGGATGTGTTGGCCATCAGATCGCACTGATGCACCGAACCACTGTTTGGATTTAAATTCCATCTGATCCCCACCACTGTTCCTCCTGTCATCTGAGAAAATAGAAAGTTATTGTTATTCATTTATTTAACTCAAACAAAAGACATGTAGTGTATTTATATGACACGCTATAGAAAGATACAGTCCAATAGACTGCTTTTTCTTTATTTTAGGTTAATCTAGGTTTAATGGCAATATTGTTCAAACAGGTCTAGCTAAGGCAACTTATAAAGGAAAAAGAAAAAAATATCAGAAAGGAGAAATATTGACTTTTGAGCATTTACTATCTTCTTATTTCTGAATGGCATTCTGTCTGAACTTTCACTTCACAGGAAAAACAGACAAACTTTGAATTCAAGCAGCCTTATGACACACACATAGCTGAAGCTATATTGACTGCAGTGCTTTAACACCTCTAGTTACCGTGAGCAGATGGACAGATAAATGAGGGAGGCAAGAGAGGATCAATGCATGACAACAACCAAACATGCGTCCATACAGAACTGTTTCCAACCGATTGTCTCTATGCCTCACTGCTGGATGATCACTATTGCAATGAGTTATCTGACAGTGGGAAAGAAATCTGTCTGTAGTTACCAGCTGTCCTCCACTAACAGCCTCCATTTGTTTTCTGTTCACATTTTCTGTTTGAACAACTTCTTTCCTTGTTAAACAAAATACAGCATGTTTCATATTTCAAGTCCTACACTACTGGCAGTATGTCAACCAGCCTCATATGGTTGTCACATGGAAGATTGAAGTAGTCCTCACATGTGCCGATTATTTCCTCCTTTGTCAGCCAAACTCTTATTAAACTCCATCTTATTTAATACACGTTATTTGACAGAAAAACAGGTGGATACCTCTACAAGCACCTGGAACAATGGCTACTGAACGAACAGACCACAGCTTGTGAGATTGAAAGGTTGTGTTTGAGAAGCTGGTCAGCAACACAGGAGAACCACCAGGGAGTGTTCACTCGCACATTTCTATTCAATTTGTACACCTCTGATTTCCAATACAACTCTAAGTCATTTCATCTGTGAAAATACTCTGATGACTGAGCAGCTGTGGGGTGTACCAGTGATGGATGAAAAGCTGAGTAACTGGTGAGTTTGTGGGATGGTACAGAAACAATCACTTAACCTTGAACAAAAACAAAAGACATAATTGTGGATTTTAGAAGGAACAAGAATAGGCAAAACACTGTTTACATCCCGTTAGAAGAGGTGGAGGTGGTGGAGGAATGGATAACAGACTCAAGCAAGCTTAAGGAACCAAAACGTTACACATCTTTATAAGTGTTGTGGAAAGTGTGGTCTGCTTTGCAGCCATCTCCTGGAGCAGCAGCATCAGAGCCAGAGACTTAAAAAAGCTGAACAATCAAGAAGGCTGGTTCTGTGCTGGAGATAACTCTGGAACCAGCTTTGCAGAGATGAAAGCTGCATAGGATGCTGAACTTAATGGACAATTCTTCCCACCCTCTCCACATTTTCGTTAGGTAACAGTGTGTTCAGTCAGAGGCTTCTTCAGGAATGCGGCAACACCCTCTGGAACAAGACTTTGGCTACCAATTATTTGCTATATTATGAAGAAAAAAAACCCTCTTCAACAACATTATATCAACCAGGGAATAAATAAAGTATTTTCCTTTTCATTCATTAAGCTGAAGCTAATTGGTAAGATTTAAGTCAGGTGCTCAAATTAAGTTGCAGCAGTAGCTTTTGTGTCTGCACTAAGAGAAACTTATAAAGTTTTTGCAATTTTCCAGACGAATAAATTTTAAAGTAGAATACTGATTGGCCATTTCTGCTGACTTAGTAAGCAGCTGTTGGACAGGTTGTTTGCTGTGACAAACGGTCTAACGGTGGTTAGACTTTATTAATCTACTGCATAATTTCATTTGAGTGATGGTATATGAGAAATGTTTTATTTTTGTTAATTTCCCCACCCAACCCCTAGAGGACTGTTTATCCAGTTCCTGTGTTCTGCCTGAGGCTGGCGCTGGCCCGGAGTGATTTAAGGTCAATTGTTATTGTGCTTGGCTGTTGCTGATTGGAAAAGGCAATGTGTTTTCAACTATGCTCAGTTTAAAGTTTTTCTTTTTGTTTAATGGAAATGAAAAGCTGACAGTTGGAAAGAAAATAAATAACCTTTACAATCTTAAACACAAAGAAGAATCTTGTCCTGATCTTTCTTGAGTCCCAATAAAAACAATGCCTACCTGTAAACAAAAACATCAGTAAAGAAAATAGTTAAAAAAGTTGAAAGCACTTTCAGAGTGTAATTGTGTCCAAACCTTTGACAGGCACTGTGTATGCATAAATCCTGCATCATCAAAGTCTGGAGGAAGAAGCAGCAAGCTCAGTCCTGCTCTCAACCTGCAGCCACAAGGTTAAAGCTGTGCAATGCTTAAACTACAACAACAAAATCCACAGAAATCATAGCTGGTGCTGAAACATTATAATGAATCCTACACAAATCTGACACATAGGAAGCTGAATAACAATACAAGAATCGGAGCGATACTAAAGCATGGTTAGGACACACAAGTCAGCAAATATTTGGGATTTTCCCCAAAAGAGGGAAACTCCAGCCTGCCCAAAAATAAATGAATAAAAATATAGTAAACTGTAAGAGGCTGAATTTTAGAGCTCCAATTCTCAGAACAGTTTGGCTGATTAAAAAATTAAAGAGGCTATCAGACACTGCAGACAAAGTATAAAAGGATTAGTTTATCCTTTTTAATAAGTCGATTATTTCATCCCTGATCTGTATGTAGCAATGTTGCATCGTGTTTGCTGCCAGCTAGTTACCAGCTTAACAGAACTGTAGTCATGGCAGAACTAAACTTTTTAAGCAATCTTAAGCAAAGAAATAGTTCATGTCTATAGAAACACTGTGAGGAAACAGACTTAAGAGTCTACAGCTTCCATTTCAGGAAGAGTTAAGCGGAAGACCTAATTTATTAGACCTTTACTCTTCTCCCCTCTTCTTACCTTAATCATCCTCTGAAAATACTTTCTAAAAAGATTTGAGGTGATAAGGAAAGAATGTAGTTGGTTAATATCATAAAGCCTGGTTTAAAATGTCTAAATCCAATACAAATAGCCTTCTTTAAACCTAAAATTTAAGCTTTTTGTATTCTTAATGAATGTAAAATTAAATTGTGATTTCCAGTGTTTGTCATCTCACCTTAAAAACAATGAATGCTTGTTTTTATACTTATGATATATGACATATATATGGTAAGATTTGGACATATAGTTCTTTAGGTTTAGTATGGTGCCATTAAAATCAGAGATGTTTCAAAAGCAAGACGTGAAATAACGGTGTATAGCTCAAGCATGAATTAAAGTAAAGTTGCATGCTTCTCAACTCAAATCGCAGCAAGATTAAAGGGGTGGGAACTCATCACCTTGAAGGGAAAAACTGTGTCTGCACCACAATTCATTAATAAGCTTTCAAAAGTCATTGGGCTGTTGGAGATGTACTATCAAAATCAGATTTTGAGAGTTTGAATGAGTCAGTAGAAATTACCATCTAATAAAGATACCCATTTAAATGTAGCCTACAGCACTTACTATAAAAGCTCATAAAGACACGATGGTAACGCACCAACTGAGTGAGAGTAGTTTGAATAATTTATGGTAAAGATGCATGTTTTAAGCCATTTTAAAGTCAACTAGACAATTACTAAACAATTATTCAAATCGTCATGACATCATCCTCCACAAACAAGAGCTGCAAAATAAGAGATTTTGGGCTCTAGTGGCCTTTATTGTACAGGAGGTAGAGAGAAAAGGGGGTCAGAGAGAAAGAAAGGGAGGGTTGATGCAACAAAGGGCCAAGACCAGGATTCAAACCTCGCCCGGTTGGAAGCTATAGCCTCCATTTATGGGTGGGCCACCCTACAAGATGAGCTAAGTCCCATCCCAAAAGAAAACCAATCATTGCCTGTTGTCCCTCTGTCTAATCGTTTTGCTCCTGAAGCACATCATGATGGTTTAGTAATGGCATTTGATTTTTTTGTCAAGTTAAGTGGTTTGTTGCTGTTGCCAACGTCTGTTCCAATCTGTTGCTTCCACTATAGGTGTAAAGAAACTCTGGCAGAAACAACGGTGTAAACATTAGTTACGCCTCTCTGCAGAGTGAAACATAACGGTCGTCCTGCCCCAAATAAAAATTATTCAACTCTTCAAAATAGTAGTCGATTTTGTGTGCAGAGCTGACAAACTGATTAGTCGTGCACATCCCTTAAAGATTACCGTACAAATGTAACTTAAGGTACCTCTAACTGCAAAAGACAAGAAAGACATGACAGGGCACCTATTAAGCGATTGTATTGTAGTTGAGAGATATTTATCTCTTTTACAACACATTTCCTGGTGAATCCGGCCCATGAAAGCAAAAGATAAATCCTCAAAATGCATAAATAGATGTGCCCCACTGACTAGACAAGTCACATCTGAGAGAATATTTAAAAAACCACAACGACAAAAAAAACACAAAAGCTTGTGGTGCATCATGGTGAGACGGCCAGAATGGAAAGAACCAACAGTGAGTCAGAGTCATACCACACACAGACACACGCGCACACACACACACACGCACACACACACACACACTCACACACACACGCACACACACACACACGCACACACACACACAGACAAGAATTCCAGTAAATTCTGTTCTTTGCTCCAGTGAAGCTTTGGCCAGCAATCACGCAGGTCAAATTTACAACAAAGACCTCTTTTGAAAGAAAAAAAAAAACACACACACACACACACACACACACACACACACACACACACACACACACACACACACACACACACGCACACACACACACACGCACACACACACACACACACACACACACACACACACAACAATATAACTAGGCCACTCACTAACAGCATTACAGCCTGAGGAAGAAAGGTCAGTGAACACATTTGGATTCTGTCAGAGCCTGCAGGCTCTCGGTGTCTTGCTCTAAGGCACTGCGGCAGTGCAGACACTTGCTGACCCATCTCTCCGTAACATCAGGCTGAATGCAGCAGGAAAATAAACATCCTGCTCCATGACTTGCCTTCTGTGGCTGTGTGAAGCAAATTCACCTTTTATGGGCATAAATGGCTGGAACAGCGCAAAACATGAAGCAACAGTTTCTTAGGTGAACAAGTGTTGGCCAACCTAGACCAGCAAATGTGTTCAGCAGATATATGGGCCAGTATAAGTTTAGTGAGGATTTATACTCTACTGCCCTCATAAAGTTTATTAAAGATTTAAAGCCAAAACTACATAATGTCTGATGGTAATTTCGTATTTTACAATGCGCTCATAACAACAACAGCTAAAGTCAACGGTCTCCTTATTAGGAGCAGATGTACAATCTAATTCAACCAAATACAAGAGTCCTGCCTTATATATATGAAACCTGAGTCTAAATTCATGTCATTATACTATAACATAAAAAGCAGCTGGATAAACTATAAAAATATGAAAGAACTAACCTGTAATGTGATCATTTTATGAATAAAACTACTTTTATAGAAGAATAAAGTGCATTTTTCTTGCCATTTTTTCCTATATCTCAAATGATTGTTTTATGTTTCATTATATGCTTTTATCAGGTGTAAAGGGGGAAAAGTCTGTCCTGTTTTAATTTAAATGATTAAACATGTGGATATGGATCAATGTAGAAGGAAACTGAAATTTAACTTCAACAATAAATGTGTTTTGAGATGTACATGTTGAATAAAGCCACCCTCTTAACTTTTAAACTCATGCCTAAACGAGTCTTTGCAAGACAGGAATGTTAACATTTCTCTGTTTGAAATGATGCAGCTATAAAATACACATGCTACAGATTCAGTGACTGAAAAGACCATATGTGCACCAGTAAGTACAGTTTTAAATTGGTGATATGTTGTGCATGTGAAGGAGGCAGGGCAACATGGTTAGAAATGTGGTGTTATTGTTACATCCTCCTGTAGGGACTGAGGTCACCCAGAGAATACCAAACAGACTCAACTACACAGCATGCGTCACACAAACACAGCCCCCTCTTTTGCTATTTACACTTCCGTATTGGTAGAAATCTGTCCATGTAAATGCACCTGATTGGATCACTTTTTCCAGCATCCATGTGAGCTGGAATCTCTGATCAGACTGATTTCAATCGGATAGCTTAAATTTTTGTTCATATAAATGCAGTTATTATTAATGCTGATCATATGTCATATTTAACATGGTTTTTAAAACAATGGCTAAAATAACAGGTGCCTCTAGTCTTCTCTCCTGTCTGTCCCTCTGCTTTACTCAAAATTTCTGTTTATTAATGGACTAAAATGGGTATTGATAGTTCTTAATATTAAAGGTCGGGTCAAAACCTCTTTGATATGATTAACTTCATGCAGTCCTGCAACAACTCATGTGATACAATGCTGAAGGAATATAAATCTCCATGAGTTA
The DNA here is from genome assembly GCA_026261665.1 of Melanotaenia duboulayi. NCBI lineage: Eukaryota > Metazoa > Chordata > Actinopteri > Atheriniformes > Melanotaeniidae > Melanotaenia > Melanotaenia duboulayi. The sequence continues at coordinate 6,477,221 of CM047986.1, forward strand.
CAAAAAAACAACAACATTTTTTTAAATCCCCTTTGGGGCATGTTGGTGCATATTTTCATTGTTAGTATGACAGGTGATTGCTACATACTGCAGTTGCCCCAAGGGAAAAAATTTGATCTGGCTTGTTTCTGTTCTCTCATGCTGGTATTTTCAAGAACATTCCTGGTTTTGTTGAGTTGTTTTTCTTTTCCTGTGGCTCTTTAGATGTTCTTTGTAGTCACATTTGCAGGTTGATATGAATCATTCCATTAATGTAACACACCTACTGTTCAAAATCAAGCTGGCAGAAAATCATACACACGCATCATAGTACAGTGGTTCCCAACCTGGGGTCTGGGATCCTCAATCAGAATACATTATTTATAGCGAGAATCTCACTTTTGAAAGCCTAAAACCAAGCATGGTTTCAGCACAGGGTGGAGCAGAGGGTCCACGGCATTTCCATGTACATGTGCATGAAGGGGGTCCCCGAGGAAAAAAGGTTGGGAACCCCTGTCATAACAGGCAATGAACGCTAAAATCACATTTGATCCAGTAATAGTGCAGTTTTTTGAGTAAAATGATTTAAATACTTGCATTTCACAATAAGAGTTGTTTTGAAATCATACACTTGCAATCACGGCGCATTAGTTGGTTATCTGAGAAAAATCTTTTGGGTGAGGCAATATCGTCCACACCCGATGAGATGCTTTAAACCAACCCTAAACCAGATTTATTCACACTCTCTGTGCTAAACACACTCAATCTTTACTTCATGAAATTTTAACAAAGTTCTGCAATAAAGTCTAAGTGTATGATTGATTTTGTTTTAAGTCATATGTTGTTGGTATTATTAGTGGCAGACTTTCAGTGGAGCACTTAACTGCATTTTATCAGAAGGTTTCATTCTGGTAAGATTCTGCCCCAAATGATGTACAATTACAAAGATTTTGGACATGGATACTTCTCCAAATATAACAAAACATTTAAACATACCTACCCTAGTTAAGACTAGATTCAGACACTTCACTGACAGAAACAGCAGAGGAAAATCTAAAACTAAAGCCGTTATGAAAATAATTCAAGCCATGAATACTGACTTATTATCTCTTTTTAAGCTATTAAGACAACGTGACTGAAAAAGTTTTATGTTTTTAACAAGTCAGTCCAATAATAATTTAAGGAAAGTATCTGGCTCTGCAGATACTAAATATTTACTAAGTATTTAAGATCAAACTCTTTCTTTTGGCCTGCTGTTAGTATACAGTGGTTTTACTGAATTTCTTGCATTGATGGTTCAGTCCAATTACAAAAAGCACTCAGCGTGTGCCATTAAGTTGGGTGGGAAGCGGCTCTGGCTTTCAATGTTCCTGGTCTGACAGAGGAATGATAACAGCTCTAAGAGGCCCATAAAAGCATAAATTACACAGAATATTAAAAACTTTATGTCACCGTGTTAATATTCATAGCAAGAAACGGAAAAGCCGCTTTTCATAAAGTCAGAACCTATAAACATACAGAGTTCTTATAACTGCAACATAGTGATGTTTGCAATGTGGACAAACAGAAGACTAAGAACTCCTATCCACCAAAATGAAGTTAAGAACTGCCAGAAACAAAAGACCTCAACTGTGTTTCCTCACATCACCGAGCAAAAAACAAAAAACAAAACAAAACAAAAAAAAATACCAATTAACTGCCTGCATGAGAAGAAAAAGCAAACCGAGGACAAAGTTGAGCCATTTCCGTTTTTAGTTCCAAACAGAGTTTTATGTCTTTAGAGTAGTGTTTTTTAAATGGGGGTACACACATTCACCTTCAGGTACATGAGGACACTCCAGGGGATACATGAGAAACTAAAAAAAATGAGACAACTTGTTTTATCTTTTATTTTCTTACTTAATAGATCCGACTCCAGTTTTTATTATAAAGTGAGTGAGTTCAGGACAGGTGATCAGGATTACTACACAGATGTGGAAATGTACATGTATGTACATTTAAACTCTAGATCCTGAAAGGTTTCTTTAACAATAATGTTAAAAAAAAACCCCTGGATTTTCAGGTCCAGATACCTGTAATTAAATGTTTTGGGATTTCTTAGGTCCACTGGGATTTGTACGTTGTAATGAATGTGTGTATATGTAAAAATACAAAATAGAAATATAATGGTTAAAACATAAAATATAATTTATATATAAAGTTTATAAACGCTAATAAAACTAATAAATCTTAAATATTAAGTACAAAAAAAAAAAAAAAAATGTAAACTTATTTCTTTGCACTAAGATGAAGGGAAAGATGTGGGGTTTTTATTATTTAGAGGTTATTATGGTGTTATTTTACTGGTCCGGCCCACTTGAGATCACATGATGCTCTATATATGGACACTAAAAAAATGTGGTTTAGGGTGTACTTGGCAGAAAAATTATTCTAAAGGGGAACAATGTTGAAAAACCGTTTGAGAACCACTAATCTAAAGCAGTTTAGAGGTTCAGAAGTATACACACTCAGTTGGCTGAAATGAATGGCTCATTAACAGGTTTGCAAAGAACTTGACGAGCGTTTCTATTTCTTTGAATCAAGTGTTCTGGAGTTGGAAAAACTAAACCATGAAGGAGAGGGGTTACTGAGGGCCAGGATTGAGAAACACTGCTCTAAAGGACTTAAAAACCTGTGTTTCAATTCAAACTTCTTCTACACTCATGTTCTTGTCATTCTTTGGTCCATGGAGCTGAAAAGCGTAACAGTGTCATTTCACTCACCGATCAGACTCCACTCTTATTCATTTCAATCTAGTGAAAAATGTAAAAACATTGTTTGGGATTTAGCAGGACTGATGTGAGTTTAAAAAAAAACAACAGAAACAAATGTTCACAGACACTCCCAAGATCTAATTGTCAGCTTGGTGTATTAGGGCCTTAAGGGCAAGATTTTACCTACACACACCTTCTGCTTTATCTCACACATTCCTATATGTGTCTGGACATGATACAACAGCGGCTAAACCTTCATTATTGGTCAATAATACACTGCTGATGTGAAAATGTTGAAGGAGGCATGTCCCCGTCATTAAAAATAACAGAGTAGCTTTAGCCTTGTTAGTAGCCATTTCCATGTTAGATTTAGACTACTTTCACAGAAAGGAACACCAGGAAAAGATGCAGAATGTAATGGAGCGCTGTCGATCACTCTTTACTGCCAATTCCCCTGCAGCTGCATCTGAGCAGCCCTAACTACTCTTGCTGAAACAACATTTCCTGCAGAGAGCTGCTGAGGGTTAATAGGTTTATTCAGCAAAACCGTTGCAGATACATAAGCTGCCTGCCAACAGCTGAACTGAGCCAAAGCTGCGTTACTCTCAGCAGGTCATCAGGGCTGCATTAACATGAAAGATAAAGAGTTTCCAGTACCTGAGTTATCAAACTCCAGCTGCTGGCAGGCGGAATTGGTCTTCCAGGGGCAGCTGTACACTGCTCCTCGCTCTACAACACTGCTGACGGATGAGGTGTTGGCCCGAGGGGCTCCAATCAGAACGTTGGCGCTGAGGAGAAGAGAGGATGTTATTAGATAATAGACAAAACAAGAGTACCCTCTTAAACAAAGTCCAGGTATCACATAACAGTTAACAGTGAGACTTAAATGTGTCTTACTGCTGGAGATGTAACAGGTAGAAAGTTAATAGAACTTTATGAGAAAGTACATTTCAAAATTAAAGGCAACCAACTTTTCCATAGTGATGCACAAGAATGATTAACATCTGACAAAACTCAGATGAAACAAGCAGGTCTCTCTGCCTGTCCGTACCAAATTAGTCAGCTTGCATTTTAAAAGTTACACCCACATCAATGACTCCTTATGAAGCTTCCTTAATTTGTTATATAGCTGTAGTCAAGCTTTAGTTTTTTTTGGCAAAACTCTCCAGCCAGATTCTTGCACCGCAGAATTGTTGTTTAATCTTTAATCTTATATTGTAGATATATATATATATATATATATATAGCCTCTCTGTAAGCTGAAAGCAGGTGTCAGCTGGACCTACTTGGCAGATTAATGCCTGAAAATACTCATAAAGGGTCATGACTGATGGGCTATGTGCACAGACAGACAGAGTTGAGGAAAAATAAACCAAAAGCCAAAAGAATTAACGAAAGAAAAATGATAAAGATAATAACAATAAAGACGTGCACCGAAACCTGTTTGTCCCCATTTTAAAGTGATCAACTTGGTTAGAAATAATCACACAACAAGCTTCATAACAAAAGCGGTTTTTTGTAGAAATGGACAATTGATTCCTCTTGAATTTGGACAGTGAGCCTGAAGTTTGGCACCATAAGTGCATCAGGATCAATGTCTTTGTGCTGTTGTGGCTAAAGGGGGATGTACCTTGTACTGAACCTTCTTTAGCTTGTGATGCACATTACCACCTGCTTTGTGCAAACACATCCAGCATCCTTTTAAGATGTGGTGCAGTGATGGGGCGTGTAAGCATTTGGTTAATTAAAACTTCCAGGTGAGTCTGAAGGTTAGTCAGTGGTTTTAATAAAGCTGTGATCAGGGCACAACCTCCATTTTCTAATATAACTGATCATCATAATAAGCTAAATAAAAGTAGTACATTGTAATTATCAAAGACCACATTCAGGTGGTAGATCACAGGGTTGCAAGTGACTTGGACATTTATGAAGGGATATTCTTGCAGGTGAGGGAATGGATCTAGTAAAGATAATTTAATGCACATGTGCAGTTCACTGGTGTTAGGAAGACCAGCAATAGAATTAAATCCCGTCTTGACTGTGGCTTGTTTTTGAATGAATGCCATGAATGAAGACTAATGTCATTTTGTTTTATTGTATTTTAATTAACTAAACAGCAGAAGACAACACAAATACCGACACTGTTCAAGCATGTTGGCACTCAAATGTTCTTAAGAGTACTCCTGTACTCCTGAGTGTTCGTAGGATTTATGTTTATAAGAACAAACGTTCAACAAAGATTTTCATGAATGCCAATTTTCATCAAAGTTTCTAAGTAGGACTTAAGAACAAATTTGTTCATGAGAACAGATGGTAACTGAGGTCCAATGTTCTTAATGTTTTTAGTTTCCAATCTGGGCCACACTCCAAAAACACTGGGTTCTGTCTGGACGGGCCTGTGGCTGAATTCACCACTTATGTTGACAGAATACCAAATAAGACTTTGTTTATAAAAGTTAACGCTTTCCAGCTGGAAAAATTCAAACATCACAGCTAAAAAAAAATAGGTAAAACTATTTGTTCACTTAATAGACAGCGAGCAAAGTCATTGATCATTTAAAGTCTTAATAAAATACTACATAACAAAAAGAGATGTTGTGCTTTTCCTTTTGATTCTTCATTTCTCATCCTCCAGTAGATCTTGTTGCTTTGAGATATAAAACAGAGATGTTGAAGAAGACAACATCTCTGCATGCAGAACAGAAAGTCTTTGTTCACAGTAGCTTAGTTTAATTGCAGATTCACTTGGAGGCAGCCATTCAGTGGATGACAATGCACATGAGAAGAAAATAACTGCTTTGCTTTGTGAGGCTACAACTGTTGTGTTCAGAGGATATTGATTCATTGGGACAGAGGCGTTTTATTGATTGATGTGACGGTTTAGTAGGCTAAATCAGGAAGCACAGTAAGTGGAATGAAAACAGCAAATCAAGCAATCAGTACATGTACTTGTAATGATAATGCAGACTGTCATTTTCACTCGTTTTTTTTATTTTTTTATAGCATCCGGCTACTTCTGATCAGAAATTCTGACTGAATCTGCTTATAATGTCTATACGTTGCTTCCCTGTTTATGATAATTGCAAACTCATCCACTGCACATGAACAAAGCATCACATTCTGTTTGTTATATTTTTACAGTAATGAATCCCTGTAACGGCAATGCTTAAATGATTCAAACAAGAATGCAGGATAATGTTGAAGCTTGAGTTGAAATTATTCACGCAGACCAAAAAGTGGTATTTTTTTAATTTCTAAACATAAATACAAACTTATTTACACAACCTCCTCTTTGTTATAAAATAAAACTATTTTGAATATTTGCTTACAGTTTAATAAGCAGATGTCATGGCCTAACTAGAATGTGTAATACATAACTAAAACAAAGTGAGTCTCCAATGTTGGTCCATTTTAGATTAAGTCCTTCATCGTTGCTTCAAGCGTATAAAACAGCTGAGATATTTGATTGGGTGAAAACCCAATGTAATCAAAAGCAGCAGATTTCAACCAACACGAACCATAACCACATAATTCCAGTTTTAGCGCAGACAGGAAGTTAAAAACCAAAGATACAGAGCTCGGGTGCCTCTTAGTTTCCTTTCGTCTTTATAAAATTGGCTTAATAAAACAGAAGAAAACTCCTGTGTTTATTTGTTTCCAACATACTTTGTTGCCTTTCTTTTACCATGATTTACTTGCACCATCTGTTCATGTCAAACTGGGTGAGGTACTATGACCCCATTTCCTGGGATTAAAATATGTGCAACTTAATACAAAAATGATCATTTTAAACATGAAAAATGCCCAAAGGCTGAGCTGACTAAACTATTAAAAACTGAAAACTAATAAAAATAATCACTTGCTTGAACAAGGTGGAAAGAAAACTTCTGTCTGGAAAAAAACAATCAGGAAAAACACTTTTTTTTTTCTTTTTTTCCTGTTATTCTTTTGGTTGTGTATATGTACTACAGGATTATGTTTTGATTATAAATAATTGGAATTGGTAATTGTGCAGGATAAGTCAAATATTTGACATGACTCTGAAACAAAACATAACACAAGCTCTAAGCCTCCAAAAACCTATTACAGGAACTCTGTGAATGTTTGTTAAGAACCAGTGTTTTGCTATCTTTTCAAACAGATACTCTATAAACACAGCAGGAAGCACAAGCAGGAAAACTGCAGCAATAGCAATTACAAAGATGCACCAAAGGCTCTATACAATATTAAAACCCCATGCAGTGGAAATAGTGACCTTAAAAATTCCTCATGTCTTTAAATAAGCAACTGTTACCTCAGGCTTCTTTAAACTGCTTTGAATGAGTAAGTTTTTTTATTATGTTTACAAGTTTAAAGAAGAAGAAGAATATATATAGAGAGGACTGCAGAGCGCAGGCAATATTTTGAGACAAAATATATGCTGTTATAAAATGACACATTAAACTGTTTAAGAGAGATGGTTACAGAAATAGCTTTAGATAAGTTAGATGAATGCATGAGTGCAATACTAATGGCAGCAGTTAAAGCTAAGCTGGATTAGTTTAGCCTTGAAATGTTAAAGTTGTTAACTTATTGAAAATAAATCCAGAATTATATGAAGAGGTATCTTTATCCAGATTTTAAATATTACTGTCCAGTTTAACCCTTATGTCCATACATGGTCACTTCGGGCTCCAAAGACACCAAGCAGGTAAATGCAGAACTTGAGTTTTAGCAACTAGTCTGCAGAACAGGGGAAGTGTCATGTTGGCCACTTCCACTTCTGTAGTTAGTTTAGTTTTTTAAAAAGTTAGATAAACTTTTTTTTTTTTATTTATTTTATTATTATTATTATATTCAATTTCATCCTGTCTTCTGTGTCTATAAATGGACCTGAGTCTTTGAATTGAAACTTGTTGTGTCTGTGCACTAGGCGTTGTTATTGACTCCAAGTCCAGAATAGTCTCAAGTTGCACAAACATGAAGCAACATGTCTTGCTGTATACTGTACCTGCAGTTGTTGAGATAAAAGTTCTCAATATCTCAATATAATTACAGCAAAATTAGAAAGCTATAAATCATTCTTTTTTCATATAAGCCAGGGAACATTTTCTTTTAGTCTAAAACTTTACAACTATGCATCTGGTTTAAAAGCATAATATAATGGTAATTCTATAACCTTAAAAAGGTTAGTCCAAGAATAATTTAAGGGATGTTTATGATTTTTAAAACTTGAAATAAATGAATCCTTATTACTGATAGAATCTTCCATATATTAGGCCATGTGGGCGCTTACATTTTAAGGCTGATTCAGATATGATTACTTTATGGGGTATGTGGCTAAAATTGTTAAGAACTTGTGCAAAAGTAAAAGGAATGTGCAGCATTTTAGCACTCTACCTGCTCCAGGTGAAGCTATTTCTGTTTTTATTTGACAGTTTACTGATTTTTTACATTAGTACCTAACAAAAGAAACGTACTGATGCAAAATGTTTGGAATATTTTTTTCAGATTTTCTCTGATCTTTGTCTTTTCTTCTGATTATCAGTGTCTCTTTTGGTCTCTAAGATGTTGTTTTGGGTAAAATAACATGTTAAAGAGACACAATCACAAAGTCTAGTAATCTAAAGGAATCACAAAACAAGCACTAACAATGTCTTGTATCTGTAAATAAAATGTTTTGGGTTTTTTTTTAATGGAAAATCTCAATTTTACAAAGAAATAAACTGTCAGAAAAAAATACAAGGATGCTAAAATTGCAATATTACTATGTAAATGTGAAATTTATATAAATTAAAATTCTCAAATACTTTTAGATAGAACTAAAGTACAATGCTTTTAGAAACGTGTTTTATTGGAGATATCTACCCACATCATCATCATTACAACCACTATCATCATCATCATCATCAATGTAAATATACTGTGATAGATATCTTACATTGTGTTGTCAGGTTTAAAGAAGTCCACCGAGAAGCCGAAGTAGCTCCTTTCGGGACCGGAGTATACGAAGGGTTGGTTATCATCCAGGTTGAAGGAGCTACAGCGATGGAAGTGCAGACATAACAGGACGAGCAGCCGGACAGCTGTCCGACCTCCTGCCATGGCTGCTGCTGGAGACCCCCGCAGTTTCACCGAGGAAAACACCGACGAAGAAGATGCTGCCAGTTTCGTTATTAGTTAGCAGGACGTCCTGCTTAAAACCACAAACAGTTTCACTTCAAACCGTCTCAAAATCAGTCCTCAAAACACAGTTCTCCCACGCAACCGTTAAAGGAGCAAGTCGTCATGTAAGTGCTAAATGAGAACACTAACTAGCTTCCACTGCGTCCGTTACACACCCAGCAAGGCTGTGCCTGAGAGCCTGAATCCAGTCTGCTTCCCCGCGGCTTTCCGTCCGCTTCTTTTAGCCGATAATTAATACTAATAATCACAGAAGAAGCACGGGAAGAGGCCGCGGCTGTGTGAGCCAAGTGTGTCAGCGGAGGCTTGTCTCAGCAAGCTAAAGTCAGGCTAATTTACAAGCGAACGTTAGTTAAACGACTTCCGGTTAAGCCCTTTAAAAATAATAGCATTCCGACTGGTTGAGCTGACTCAGCAATTTGAATGTGACTTTGGTATTTTCATCTTTAGTCGTTTAACAGAATATATGATGTTGACCATTTATTTAGTAGCTTCCTTTATATCAGTGGTGCATTTTAAATAATATACTTTATAAACAGAATACAAGTTTTAAGAAACAATGAAAGCTCAACATATCAGATGTTGAAATTGAGACATTTTAGTATTTCCGCACCAAGACTTTACTCCTGGAAAGCTATACAGTTGTGATGGATGCAGTATGTGGTTTAGTATTGTCTTGCTGAAATATAAAAGGCTTTCGCTGATGGAGTTGGTGTCTGGGTGGGAGCAGATATTGCTGTAAACCTTTATGTAATTTTCAGCTTTGATGGAGCCCTCACAGATGGGTAAGATCTCATGCCATAGCCACTAATTTATTGTGTTCACACATGGCTTCTCCTTTGCATGATAGCGCTTTAACATGCAGTTGTGGATTACACATTGAATTGTGTAGACAGATAGTGATTTCTTGAAATGTTCCTGAGCCCATGCAGTGATTTACAGTGTAGAATCACACATGTTTTAATATAGTGTCCCACCCAAAGGCCTGGAGACCATATGCATCCAGTTTTGACCTTCAGTCTTGTCCCATGCCCACAGAGATTTCTCCTTATCCCCTGTTCATATTATATTTTGCTGATGCTGGGATATTNTCCCTGAATATTTTGTTTATATTATATTTTGCTGATGCTGGGATATTCAAAGTCTTTGCATTAATACAATGAGGAACATTTTCAGAAATTGCAAAACTCTGCATTGCTGCTGGTCTGTTTCCAATCAGTCTAGTTAATTTTCAAATGATCCTTTAATTGTTTTGTTTTTTATTTGAGCTTATTTCATCCTTTTTGCTGCCCTTGCTCCAACTTTTTTTTAACAGTGTTGTGGCAATTAAATGTTTTCCATGAAATGGTAAAATGTCTCATTTTTAACATCTGATATGCTGTTTATGTTCCATTGGGAATAACATTGGTTTACGAGATCTGCAAATCACTGCATTCTGTTAAATTTTACACTCCAAACTTTTTATTTACACTTACATTTGAGAATTGTCTAATTAGTCTTCCAAAGAGCTTTGAATGTAACAGAAAATGTTGTTTAGCCTTGTTGGATCCAATTTGCATGCGTCTTTTATGGGTTCTCAAATAAACCAAAACTGACCAGATCTCTGGAGATGAACAATTGGTTAAACTGATGATAAGCTTCGTGACTCAAACGGAATACAGGAAAGGCACAAACTGGGGCAAAGAGTCATTTGTTGGATGGAGTTTACACTCTGTGATTTAAGACACACACATTCATAGGTATCCTTTCTGCAATCCATCCAAGTTGTCTGGATTTTCTTCTTTTTACAACATGAGCTGATCTTTTAGGGATTTACAGACAATCATAAGAAGATTCCAGACATCTAATAAATCAAAATTTCATTTATTATGTGCACTTATGTCATGCTGACACCAAACAAATTGCTTTCTAACTTTAATTGTTTTTATTTACAATAACAGCAGTGGCTCTTACAATAATAATTTTCATTGTCATGAATTCTTCCTTATCTAATAAGTAATACATAAAAACTGTGATGATAATATTCATTTTAAAGCAATATTTAGAGGTCACTCATACTCATTAAATCAGAATTACCTATAACCTTCATAAGCAACTCAAATCAAGAACAAACTGAACAGTTCAGATTTTGGTTATATTCTGAAGGGTGAAAGGTTTTTACGTCTTTTTCCCAGCATGTCTGATTTTAACTTTACAGGGAATACTGTTGATGTCCAACAGGAAGTTCATTCCACAGCATCAGGCAGGAGAAACACACACTTCTATAAGACAGACTGGCGTCACCAGAAAACAAGGAATTTTTGTTGTAATGTCCTCCATCCTGTCCAGCTGTAGCAGCTGATTGTGGGTCATCAACTTGTGTTTGTCACCAGAGTGTAAATTACCACAAAAAAGGATAAAACATGCTGAAACTTGATGTTTAACACTGACAATAAATATACATGAACTTTTGTTCACCTCTGTTCCTCTTTTATGTGGTGTACAATAAACACGATAAATACAAGAAATGTAAAGATGTTAGGAAAGAATAGGTTCATATTATTTGTATAATTAATATTTCCTGTGGTAATTTTTCTTTTCAGACTGGTGGAAGTGAACAGGAACTGATTTCTCAAATTCCACCCTGTCTGTGTGTTCGTTCTTTTTAATAAAAATAGAGATAGAGAACCCATTTTCATTTGATCAATTCACATGACTTTAATTCATATTTGCTGTAGATTCCGTCTGAGGATTCCCTAATTGCTTTAAAACTGAACTGATGACATATCTCTTCAATGCCAGGATGAAAAAAAAAAAAATGCTCCAAACAAACACAGCCTGTTTCACAGATTTATGTTTAAAGTATTGTATATGTCTTTCAACTGAGTCTAAGAGAAACTAATCCAATCAGAGACAAATAAGTTCTAAGTCAAGTCATGAGACAGAAGAGCAGAGTTCTGTTCCATTCCAGGATTTATACCCAATATTGTTTATGTTTATTCCCACATTTTCATATGAAAGCCTTCAATTTAGGAACACAAGCACCCTGTGCTCCCACTTGCAAATAGGCAAGTAAAGCTAACAAGTCCATCCATGAATCCCAAGTCAATCCCAGGCAAGCCAAAACACGTTTATGTTCAGTTTAAAGAATTTCAGACCAGCCATCTTCTTAAATCCAAACACAACATGTCCTGAGCGGAGAAGAAAAAGTCCAGGTCAAGCTCAAAGTTAGGCTTTGAACTTCTGTTTAAATCTAGGACAGACTAAGTTATGACAGGTGAATGCTACAAAGCCCACATCAAGTCCAGGGTCAGGAAAAACAAACACACTCAGTAAGGTCATAAATTAGTTTGAGCCGCACCCAGTCAGTCACAAGTCCTAAGGTAGGAAGAAGCCAAAGCTGGGAGCAGTTCTGAAAGCTTTTGTAGGTCCAGACTTTACATCCATTCATTCAAAAGATTCATGTCTAATTTCAGTCCTAATCTAAGGCAAGTTTTTGGCTCCTCTTTTTGACAGCACACACAATACTGGCTCAGAAAGAGATTGCATGTTGTCTTACAACAACAACAGTATTCTGTAATGCTCTCATGGAGTTCCACCCTTGTGGTTTTCTGTCTATAAACCCACAAGAAGTCATGTCTGTGAGCTGAAAGCTTTTCGTCTTATTTGGCCATGAACTGCTCTGAATCACTGCTACAATGAAGTGTGCTTTCAAGAATGTGTGGCAGAACTCCCGTGAGATTCACCAGAGGGGGGAGGTTAATGTGTTTATGTGTGGATGGGGAAGAGGGGGGGGGTTAATACATACGGTGTCAGACATCTGATGAAGGTGTACGGTATCAAGACAAACGTTCAAGGTTGTCTTACATGCATAATATAAATATGTATGTATCACCACGTTATAGGGAAAAAAGTGTTGGAGCAGAGGAAAGCACGGTGTGTGTGTGTGTGTGTGTGGTTGTGTGTAAGAGATGGTGTAATGGACATTGTGTAAGGCATAACTATGCAGATTACGTACCATGTAGAGCACAGATGCATGTTAGCCTGCTTCTAATGCAGTGGAAAGCTTAAACCCTCTTGAAAGTCTGTTTTTATGAGGACCAATCTGAGTTGTAAGTGGGAGGAGGACAGGGGTGAGGACATTTTTGCAAAGTGAGGACATTTTGGCTGGCCTTCCTTCACTTTGGACTGGACCTTAAAAGGTCTGTTTAAGGATGAAGTGCCAGTTTTAATGGTTGAAATGAGAGTTATAACCAAAACTTGTTTCTCTCTGTAAATCTTCAACAAATGATTTTTGACCACCTGGTGGCAGCAGAAATAAATAAATCCAGTTTACTGTATTATGAGGACAATCTCACTGCAGAATGTGAAAAAGATATGTTGATCCACAGTATGGAGTGTAACACTTTAAAATTATAAGACAAATTTTTCTTTTTTAAATGATAGTTTAACAACTTTTATATTCCTTTGTTTTCTTGGAAAAATCTTTATATAAACACTTGTTTTGGTACATGAAACTGCCACACAAATAAAGTTTGCCACTTTTGAGATGCCAAAAACACTTGTTGGAATGTAGGTGGAGATGGTCGGTGGTATTAATCTGCAGACTTAGATGGACAACCAATGAAAATTGCATGCACTAAATTGTTACCCAATATAGTGCAAAATGTCATCAACAACAAACCATGCATGTTCAACAAGGTAAATTGCTAACACTAGTGGGACACATGAAGATCATCTTTGGACATTACTAGCCTGTCGATGTTAGGCTGCACCTTGCTGCCTCCAGTTGAGTATGTCGTCAAGGTGTGAGTCAGTCAGGGTACCACTAAGTCTGGACTTATTGAGGTTCATGACACTGAAAGTCTGCTTACAGATGTAAGTGCTGCCAAACAGTGAAAGCATCACCTGTGCATGATTCTTAATGTGTGGATATCTTTGCAGAAAGATCTGTGTGTAGAAATCCTTCAGATTCAGTGACATGAATCTATGCTTTAGCTTAGTGTCACATTGAAACTGTTCCATCTGAATGTGGTCTGGGGCAGAGTCAGTCATTAGTTCCATATCTCCAGCACTTTTCCTAATGTCTATAAAATACACATCAAATTCCATGTTTAGGTTGCTGACAAGTTCTACATATTCAGGCAACTTCTCCTCTACCAGGTTTACTTCTCTCAGACTGGGGAAGTGAGCCAAATTCCCGGGAAAAAAATAAACAGTCTAAAATTGGATTGGATTGTATTAACACTGAGTTAAATTTTTAATGGCCTTTAATTTTTAAGTTAAAATGAATAGCAGAACCATGAGTGATGTGTGTAGCCCCATAAAGTCTTATATAAAGTACTGGAGACCTGAATATAGAAAGTAACATGGTTAACTACCATTACTGTCTGAATTCTCAGAACACGTGTGTTATGACAGATCTTTTAAGTGTGACATACTTGAAATAGTTTTGATATCTAATCAGCGGGCCCATTGTAACAGGCTTGTGGGCCAAATTTGGCCTGCAGGCCCTACTTTGGGCACCCCTGACTTAGTTTCACATGTATTTTATAACCTGGGTAATAAAAAATGCACGCTCAGGGTTAGTGAAAAAAAATACATAAATTCTAAAGGTTATCATGTTTTGGTACATGTGCAGTATATGAGGAGAAAGTTTTGATGGGAATTTGTATAAGTATGTACACACACTACCAGCACCAGTAGCAGTAACATTTTAATACCTTTGCTCCCATCTAGTGGTGCAGCAGGCTGGTGTCCAGTAGTTCTGTTTCTAACTAATCATTCATAAAAAAGAAAAAAAAAAAAAAAAAAAAGGATATTTATGCTAAGATCGTGATTAAAATAAACCCAACATGCTTCATCAGAATCTAACTTTCATATATATTTATTTAATCATTTCATTCAGTTCATACTAATTATATTTATAAGGGAAAGCAAACACAACGGTCACTACTGTTTCAAAGTTTAGACAATTAGAGTATGCTTTTATACATATCTAATATTATTAAACAGTAGTTCACGTACTATGTAAACAAAAACTGTCCTAAAATGTTCACTTCTTGTGCCTCTGGCGTCAGAATGACTCCAACATGTTTACCTCTTAGTTACAGCATTTAGTATTATTTTTAAATCAGTTCTTTGTCACACTTTAAACAAGACCATATTATTGAGTAACCGTCATTATTTCAGACTATTTTGATGAAAACACAAGA
>CM047986.1:6500857-6511472 GCA_026261665.1 Melanotaenia duboulayi
GTTTTAGAGTCAATTTAAAAATTATTTTATTTGTTTTTAAGTGTCTCCACAGTCTCGCCCCACACTATCTGTTAGATTTGTTTCAGCTATACACACCGTCATGTTCCTTTAGGTCAGCAGACCGGTCACTTTTAACCATCCCCTCAACCAAGAGGAAACTTAGAGGTGACAGAGAAATTTCTGTAGGTGGACCAAGACTGTGGAACCACCACAAATTAAGGAGGCCTCTTTACTTTTTGTTTTTAAATCATTGCTTAAAACTTTTTTTTTCCCCCTGTGGCTTTTAACATTAGTTGAGATAATGGGTTTTGTGATTTTCTTTTTATACTTATTNTTATACATTAGTTGAGGAAATGGGTTTTGTGATTTTTTTTTATACTTATTTTAACTGTTTTATTGGCTGTTCATATGTTTTTATACATATTAGACTTTTTTCTGCCTTTATTACTTTTATTTTGGTGTAAAGCACTTTGGTGAACTGTGCTGTTTCTAAAGTGGAGACGAAGATGAAAAATGAACCAAATCCATCTTTATAACTTAAAAGAATGAAATGTGTTAGATTTGTAAATAACATCAAGACATTTGTTTAAAATACATTTATTAATAAATAAACATACATTTCTGTAAAATTGTTTCAGTAATAACACATTAGATTGGTTTGGATGGAAAAAATAGCCCCTTAAGGTGTTTAGAAATTTCTTTCATTTTCAGGCCATACATGATTGGGTTAAAAAGAGGATGATACATTATTAATTGTAAAGTCATTATTAATCTTAAAGTCTTTGGGAAATCTGAATCTAGCTGAATTGTAATGACATCAAATGCACACAAAATGGAAAAGTTGATTAAAACAATTAAATGGGGCAAACAGGTCTGTGCTGCTTTTCTCTTCACCGCTCTACTACTTCGATAGGTTATCATCAGTATCCTGGTGTAGGTGAAAAGAATAAAAAGGACAGGGAGAACAGCAACATTTAGCAGAATCACTGTATCGTGTATGATTTGTGCTCTGGAGACATGACACTGTAATTTGTAAATTGTATTGTTGCAAAAAACTCCTTTTAAAGTAGAGCTGCAGAGTTTTTTATCTGCGCTCAGCCCAGCTGGTACTGCGACTTGAGAGGCCGGCAGAATCCAGGCTAAGATCAGGAAAATACCGACTGTAGTTTTCCGCATGATATTTGGATATTGCAGAGGTTTACATATTGACACATACCTGTCATAGGCCATGGCTGACAACAGTAAGAACTCTGAACCACCTAAAGAGTAAAACATGTGAAACTGCAGAAGACAAGCTGGATATGATATGACCTGTGTGTCAGATAAAAAGTCAACCAGAAGCTTTGGATATATAACAGTGCTCCAAAAGATAGAGTTAATTAACAAAGCTGCAATAAATATGTACATTGGCTCATGTAAGTTTTTGTGAATCCATATAAGGTACACAATAGTAGAATTACTCCATATTATCAGAAGATATATTATAAGAATAATCACAAAATAAATAAGTTTGTATTTGTCCAATCCCACATGCCCACCAAGATATACATTAGTTATATTTATTCCATTATCCATTTATGTTGCCTAAGCTGGAAGGAAGGGGTCAAATGTATCAATGACAAATGTTAGTAAGAACCTGTAATCAGTTGTGTAATTTAGACCTCTTTGCTCTCCATGGATCTCATTAAACGCTTCACTCAGTTCTTCATGTAAACAACTTCTTTAGACTCCGAGGACCTCAACTTGTAGAAAGTGTCAGGAGGCCGGGGCTGAAAAACAAAATCAGAAAGCCTTTCACTGAAGCTGCGTCATGACCCAGCTTGGCCGGAGCTGGGAGAAGAAAATCAGATGGTATGGATGTACAAAAAAAAAAGAATATCTTTCAATTAAAGGTTGCAATAAAACTAGTTCTGAAAGCTATTCAAATCTTAACATAAGACATTTAAACAATATAAGATGAAATGTGCAATCTTAATGAACAACTGGGTAATAAAATATAAATATACAATAAGTGGAAACCTAGCATCTCTATCAACAAGCAGAAGCATTTCTTTTTACCTTACTTTAATGTTTTAATACAATACTCATCCTAGCCTCCAAGCACAGATCAATATCTCGGGACAGCTTGCATGTAAACAAGTTTTAGAAACTACTGAGCCACAATGATGTACAGTTTCTATATATTAGACAAAAAAGAGCTAGTATCTTAGGCTGCAAGTAACTGTTAATATAATTAAAAGCTGCTGACATTAACTCACAGCTGCCCTTAATGACTATTTGATTATGAATTTAAGCTGTTGCAGTGACCGTCAAGTGCGTAGAAGCCATCCTGATTGGATCCCCAGATTGGGACATCCAGCCAATCAGAGAGGAATGTAGGAGAAACAGCCTGAATCACAGATGATTACAGTTTGTCAACACAAGGACAGCAAACTCAGGGTTGTAACAGCCTGTCTAGCTATCTGATCTTTCTCATTTATAACGTAGAAGATACTAATATTTAGGAGTATCGTCCATATGTATAAAGATACTCAGTACGAGGAAATATTGCTGAATGGTCTAACATACGAAAGACATGTAACATTATCAATCAAGAAGAAGGAAGGAGGTAGGAAGCACCCTTAGTATAGCAAAGACATATGCATACAAACAGTATTAAGGGATAAAATAGAGTAGGAGAAACTTCGCAGAAGTCTTTTGTGAACTTTTATCACCACTGACTGTCAACCAGAAAGTATGAAGTTTGAAAATGTGGTTCTTAAGCGCCCAAAAGATGCTTCTTTAACTGATTCCCTTGGTTCTCTTCATGCAGAGTGCAGGGTTGGCTTCAAGAGATAAATAAAAAGTGTCCTGAAAGCCTTGGTTAAAAGATCCCCCACCTGATTCTAAAAGTAAGTTGTTTCACATCAATGACATTTATTATGATCCAAACTAGCCCACTTCATTTCAACTGTATACAAATAATGGAAATAAATGGAAAAATTGCCTGGTGAAGCCTACCAATCACATTGAATCTTCACTTTAATTAAGTCATTTGTACTGATGATGCACAGGCCAACAAAGGAGGGGAGAACTAATCAGAAATAGAAGCAGAAGCAGTTGACCAGTTAGGGCAGGGATGTCCAGTTCTGGTCCACTATCCTGGAGGTTTTAGATGTTTCCCTGCTCCAACACACCTGATTTAAATGATTTACGCACAAATAAACACAAAAAGCAAGGTTAGCGTCCTGAAACTTCAGAGCGTGTATCCACCTCGGGGTCAAAAGACATCCCACCTGTTAGTGTTGTGTCAGAACAGCTGATAATAATTTTTGTTTGAGATGTTAAAAGAGGTGGTACTCACGCTAGAGACTAACACCCTAAAAAGTTGGCAGGGGGCAATCTGAGAAGCAGGAAATTTTAAAGCTGGAGGCAAAACACACAGGTTCTTACCACCTGGAGTGCAGGTTAGAGGCTGGCCGGCTCGGTAGAGAGGCGATTTGAGGTCATTGTGTTAAAGACCAACATATGACACCACAAGTTTGAGGGCTACTGGAAGGAAATGAAGGTTTGGCTCTTCCAGGGCTTTTTTCTATGGTTGTTTGGGCTGAGTAAACTCTGCTAGTAGCTAATGGACTCCAGTATTCTTGAAGCAAATGCTGTATTTCCTCAGCCTGGTGACTTTTATGAATAGTTCAGAAATTCCTAACCTCCAGCTGCTCATTGCTGAACCTAAATGAATCATATGAGGTTGTGATATAAAGTGTGCTCACAGTTGTGATGTATTCTCCAAAGGTCTGAAACACAGGATTTTATCATTTCCCCCATATCCTTCTTTTTCTCTTGAATGTTTTGTTTATGGGGGGAGGATAGAGGAGGTTCTTTTACCTCTAATCTACCTTTTTATCCCCCTCCTCTCTGGCCATCGCTGTACTGTAATCAGAGTATTTGTTATTTAAATGTAGCTGATTACTACGTATTAAACGGTGCCATGTTTATTGAAAATGTTAGATTAATTTAACATTATTGTGCTGGATATATGTTGCATAAAAACTGGTAAAGTTGCAGCCAAGAATGTTAAAGGATGAATCAGCACTTAATGGCTCACAGCTAAAAACAAGGCAAGGGCAGTGCTTTACATAAAACATTATAAGCATGACATATGATGCAAAGAAAGCATTAATACTTAGTAAAAGGCAGCAACAAATAGAAAAAATAAGTGGGGCGAACTTAAGGTATATAAGAGATACCTCTATATATTACTCAACACAGGTGACACACACTAAAAAGAGGGTTAATCTGAGTTTTATTCCAAGCAGTTGGTTATACTAAAATAAATACACCAGTTTGGACTATTTATTTGTTTTTTTTTAAGCTTAGCTAAGTCAGGGTTGTGCTCACAGTGTCAACTTCATCCAGTCACACTTTGAGGAGGAAGTGCACCCAAATGCCGGGTGGAGAGGCAGGAGGCAGACAGATGCAGGAATGAAGGTTTAATTAAGATTCACTAGAGAAACTTACAAGGCCGAAACAGAAGAGACACGAAAGGAAAGGGAAACACGATGGATGATCTGACAAAGAAAAACTGAAACCAAGGGGTATAAATACAGTGAGGAACTAATAGGGAGCAGTTGAAGCAAATGAGCAAATCAAGGTGTACTGACGAACAGGAAGCAAAAAAGCAAAGCAGAAGACACAAGGAGGAAATCCTACAAAATAAACCAGGAAGGACAGAACTCAAAATGACAAGACTAAAACGCCCAAACCAAAACTGACAGCTCATGACACATCCCTCCCAAAACAATTTCACAGAAGAGACCTTTCTCACAAACATGCCATTAAGTCATCCAGAGAATTTATAACTTTTACTACACCTAGTGTTCATGAAAGCTTCAGTATGTAAAATGCAAAAATCATGTTGCTGTATTAATGTGAGAGTACTGTTTTTAAATCTACTTAAACAAACCACAAGTGAATTTCACCTCTGCTCTATCAGACAAAGCAGTATGCAGTGCTGGAGCTCCCCAGAGGTGTGTCAGTTCTCCATTTCTGTTCACCTTTTACACAAATTATCCTGGCAGTTTGGAGGCATATCATTTTATAGTTAAATTCTCTGATGATCTATTTTATTTAGCCTACTAACAAAAAATCTAATGCAAATACACATAAATATTCTGTTAATAATCTTGTATTGTGGTGTGATGCAATAAAACTGTTGAGATGCCTTTTGATCCCTCATCAGTGGACAATCACTGCCCTCTAACCATCCATGGCCGAGAGATTAAGCAGGTCACTTCCTTTAGATATTTGTGTGCATATTGACAATGATCTAAGATGGAGCACACATATCTAATGTTTGCTCCAGAATCCAACATTTTTAGATACGGCATCATAAGCTGGTTTGTTAATCTCACTGTAAAATCAAAAACACAGATTCCTAAACTTGTAAAGATAGCAGGCAAAATCATGGACTCCCCTCAATCTCCAGGACCTTTATGAACAGGCCACATGCAGACTGGCAAAGAACATCTTATCAGATAGTAAACATGTTTTTGTACTATGAATATTTGATGAATTCAGGGAGGATGTACAGAGTTTCTCTGTGTAAACACAACAGATACAGATACTGTATCTGTAGATATTGTGCAGCAATCCTTTTTATCTAAGTCAAATGTCTCCTAAGGGAGACTAATAAAGTGACCTTTGACCTAAGGCGTGGCAGAGCCAAACAATTTTCTTTTTACCTCTCCTTCATATGATCTTTTGAACACTAAAACTGCAAAAGACCTGATTTATGACTGTAATTTTTTATGTTTGCTACTCTTTGGCTGCTAGTCACTTCACTGAGTCTCATGGTGATGTAACAGATATCTCTGCTTTCATATGACATCTTATTTGCATGGTTTGCTGAAGGTGGCGATATTAACAGAAGTTCTGAAATGGACAGTGATGTTTTCTTTTTTTTGTTTTATGACGTTCCCATATAATTGGTTGGTGTTTGTAGTATACTTAGTTTGGATTCTTTGCAGAGTCTTTAACTGAGTTTCCCCCTGTGGTTTTGGTATGCTACATGTTAGGATTGGTGCTTCTTAGCATTTGCAAAGATCTTGTACAGGAAGCTCTTGTGATGAAGACGTAAATTGACCTGGCTGATTCACTTACTACGATGGCAAAGAAAATGATAGCTTATATTTGTATTTTTCTACGTGGCCACCCCTTGACTCCTACCTATAATCATGATATTTTTCTAACAACAACAAAGTAGTTTTTTGGGACAAACCAAATGTGACAAAAGTGTTTGAACATGATTGTGAGGGACCGAGGCCAAGGATGAAGAGAGCAAAGGATGTTTTTTTAAGAAAAAGTCTTTTGACATTTAATTTACAATAAATAAATAAAAATACATATTACAAATTAACAGTTCTGGGCCCATAAAAGAGGTCGAATAAACAGAACGTCACCACAAGGAACTAAAAACTAAATGACCTAACCTACACACACACAAAGGAAACGATACATTGGCTGATCAGACCATTTTGACACAAAAGGGAAAACATAAGTTTGCTGTCGGGCAAAAACCTCCTATGTCCAAAATTCGTGATTTTTGTTTTCCTTTTTAAATCAGTACTATTGCTCACCCTTTATGTCTGTCTGTTGTTTTACAAATATTTAACCAAACATATATGGTGTAAAACACAATACCAGGTTTGTTGACCTTATGTCCAGTTATTACACAGTTTTTTTTCCCAACAAGCCTAAAAAAACCAAACTTAACCAAACTTAATTAATACCAATTTAAACAATAACCCATTAGGGAAACAAAAAACAACAACAACAAAAAAAACCAAAACAAACCAAAACAAAACAAAAAACCCAATAAAACAACTAAACAATCAGAATTCTACACAAAGAAAAGCAAATAAATTAAAGAAAACCTAAACCCTTCTTCCACTATCTTCTGCTACAACAGAAGGGTCCAATTAGGCCTCAGCCCATCAAAGGAAATCCACAGCAGCTGGGACTTCTTTTCCTTAGCGGAGCAGCTTCCCAGGAAATGGTAACCCAAAACGAAAGGCTTGATGTGTGTGGCTGCCTAGGTGGCCATCACAATAGTCATTAACTGATGTGTCACCAATACAGCTAACAAAAAGCCTCCACTGCAGGACAATGATGTAAAAAATACATCTCAGCAACTTGTTGAGCCTTATAGGCTTTTTAGGAAATTAAAGTACGTCTAATTATGCGGTTTAGAGTAGAACTGGGACTCATGGCAAAAACAAGTTTCTATATTGATCAATCTTGATCTTGAAATAATTAGTCACATTTCATTTCCTTTTTTGGTGTTCAGTAACCACAACAAAGTTTGCACATTTTATTAATCTGTTAATCATTTTTATTTTTAATACAAACTACTTTAATATTACCCTGGGGCGGTTTTTGCCAAGTATTACATAGTTTGGGAAGAAGTGAGCTCAGTTTCAGTCTCATCCCTGCTTTTGTTTTTATCTTCAGTTACACTTGTTCTCTCCTGTTTCCTTTCTTGATTTGCTAGCATATCATTAGATTTGTTTTCCTCTCTTTTTTGGTTTTTCTTGGTGGCGGGCAACCAGTTTATGGGTTGCACTGCCATCACCATTTGCAGCAGTTCCCTACCTGGGGATAGGGACCACCAATAAGCAGAGAGGGGTCCTAAAGGCTTGGCTATTCAAAGCCATTGTTATTAAGATATAGAAAATTAAGACAACGTTCACACAGAGACGAGTTGAAGTGTGTATGCCCAAGTTTTTTTTTAGTCATCTGGACATTTCATTGACATGGAACAGATGTTTTGGGAGCCTGAAAACAATAAAAACCTTATAAACCAGATCCCAAAATGGATAAATGATAAATTAATGCCAGAATACATTCTTTATCAAGTCAAATTTATTTAAATAGCAATTGTGATACATACAGTATTGCTGTTTACATAACATCAACAATTAAATATTACATAAAAATAATTTCAACATCAAATTTAAAGGTAAAAATAACCTTTGACCTACCCAAATATTTGACCCAAACAAATTAAAAACACATACCTAATCATTCATTATCTCTCACACACTCTGCACATAAAGCACACAAAGCCCCCCGCCCACTACTCTCTTTTTCCACCGACAAAATCCCTAATATCAGGCTTGATGCTGTTGTAAGGAAATATTATCTTGAGGACCAGACTGGGAGCCACCCTACCCATGGCTAATAACCCCGCAGACCGAGCAGAAGTAGCTGCGAGTGTGAAGGATCCCAATGAGGAAAACACTGAAAAATGCTGCTGTTTAAATACAAATGTAAAAAAAGAAATTAAAATTTTGTTAAGAATCTCACTTGTGAAAGCATAAAACCAAGCCTGGTTTCATCATGAAGTGGGGCAAGGGGGTCCACTGATCATTAGTTTTTGTATGAAGGGGTCTTCTAAGAAAGTAGGTTGGGAAGCCCTGACCTAGCGGACTGAATTGTGCTGAGGGATAACCACTGACTCAGTTTATGGATCAACTGAAAATATCTCATTCTTATCACCAAGCAAAATTTAAATTTAATTGGGATTTTACCAAACCATAACAACTTTATTTATAAAGCACTTTAAAACAACCACATCAGCTGAAACCAAATACATCTATAAGAAACTATAAAAAAAACATAAAACGGATAAAAACATCAGACATATGTGTAAACATGACATAAAAACAATTATAACACAAAATTAATGTAAACAAATAAAATCAAATAAAATTACAAAAAAAAAGAAAACTAAAGTAAAAAAATTTTGGGATTGTTCTGTTTCCCAACTCTAACATAGGGAACAAATAACATTATAGCTCCCTTAAAGACGTGTTGATGAGGACATAACAGTTCACAGTGATAGTGTTGGTGTCTATGTCTTTAGTTTTGAGATTCATAAAAAAAAGAAAAGAAAACTGACAAAAAATCAGAAGTCAACAAAATCAAAACACGTTCTTAGAAATAATTGTAACTACAATGGACAGATTATTTCTTTATTAATGCTAACATTCTTTACGGTGTATCAGTCATAGAAACAAGTTCTTGGATTAAAACATGTCAGCAGGATTAGGAAGAGAACAACAGGTTTACAGAGCTGACGAATCACTTTAAATTTCTTCTGCAGAACAGCTTTTTGAGGTGTTTAAAAATTTCTTTCATTTTCAGTCCATATATGACTGGATTAAAGAGGGGATGATACAAAATCACTTGAAAACTCATTATAAATTGTAAAATCTTTGGAAATTTTGATTCCAGTCCAACTGCAACCACATCATATGAACACAAACAGAAAAAGTTGATCAGTATAATCAGGTGAGGTAAACAGGTCTGTGCAGCTTTTCTCCTGAATTCTCTACTGCTTTGATAAGATATTATCAGTATCCTCGTATAAGTAAACAGTATGAAAAGGACAGGGATGAGTGCAATGTTGACCAATATAATCATGTCACGTATAACGCGTGCTGTTGAGATTACGCACTGAAGTTTGTAAATCACATTGTTGCAAAAGATTCCCTTTAAAATGAAGCTGCAAAGCTTTTCCTTGACAATTAATCCAGTTGCAACTGCAAGCTCACATGCAGGAACAATCCATGCTAAAATCAAGAAAATACAGACAGTAGATCTTCTCATGATGGATGCATATTGCAGAGGTTTGCATATAGACACATACCTGTCATAGGCCATGGCTGCTAAGAGTAAGAATTCTGAACCACCCAAAGAGTAAAATATGTAAAACTGAAAAAGGCAAGCTGAGTAGGATATGACCTGGATTTTAGATAAAAAGTCAATCAGAAGCTTTGGGTAGATCATGGTGCTGAAAAGAACAGAGTTCAGTAATAAAGCTGCAATGAAAATGTACATAGGTTCATGAAGGTTTTGGTGAATCCAAATCAGATAAACAATAGTGCAATTAGTGCATATTATTAGAATATAAACTATAAGTGTAATGAAAAAATAAACATACCTATATTTGTCCACTTCCACATGTCCATCAAAGATTAAATACGTTGCATTTAAGGTATCGTCCATCAAGGTTGTGCAACAGCCTTTTGAAAACAGTAGGCTGCTTGGATATGTGAGAAGTAACTTTAACGTGCTGTTAAATGACAATGAAAGCTTCAGCTCTGTTGAATGCTTTTATTAGTTTCCATCATCCTCTGTGGATCAAATTATCTCATGGATTCAGAAAATAGACTATAGACTACAACTCTGTTTAATTTTTTCTGTTTTTAAACCAACCTCCGTGAATCTCACGAAACTCTCCTCCAAGATTCAAGATTTCAAAATTCAAGATTGTTTATTTGTCATGTGCAGTTTCGACACCGCGTCAACAATGCAATGAAATGCTTGGGATGAGGGGAACTGTTTGACTCGCAAAAGATAAACAAGTACTGACAGCATGCAATAATAGTACTTGTTAAAAGAGCAATAAATACAAGAGAAATAAGTAAACAATATAGTAAGAAGTATAATAAAATATATTAATGTATAAAATACAAAGGTGCAGGTAGCATTAAAAATAAAGTGTACGTGGAGTTTTTCACGGGTTGTAATATTGCTTCAGCTGAATTTTGTATTGCACATAGTATGGCTG
>CM047986.1:6719232-6730687 GCA_026261665.1 Melanotaenia duboulayi
TTAAATTTTTTTTTAAAAAAAGATATTTGTCAGGATAAAATTTGATTTAAATTTTTATTTCATTATTTTTTACGACGGGCCCTTAAAGGATGCCCCGTCTCCCTGACCCACTTTCTCATCTGCCTGCTGAACAATAAAGGACACTGGAGCCCACACAATGTTATTATAACAATGTAATAAACATTTGTTAATGGAACACACACAATATAGAAATAACATGTCATACCCGTTTTACAATTTCTATTTGGAGTTTTTTTTTTTTCTTACTTTCTATTTTTTTATTTTTTTTTTATTATTTTTTTTTTTTTATTAATGATGACATTTTTGAAAGGGCTCACTTCACTGACTTAAAAATCACCAAAAATGCCCATTCCTAATGTAAACTGATGTTTTAGCTGCAATAATTGTAAATGTTGACAGGATATGTTATTTTACCTTGGTCATCAACAAATTACACTAGTGCAGGGGTGGCCAACGTTGGTCCTCAAGAGCCACAATCCTGCAGGTTTTCCTTGCATCCCTGCAACAACACACCTGACTCAAATTAAATGGATCCAACAGCCTATAGGGATTTGTACAATGACTCATTAGTTTGAGTCTGTGTGTCGTTTAAGGGATGCATGGAAAACCTGCAGGATTGTGGCTCTCGAGGGCCGACGTTAGCCACCCCTGCACTAGTGTGTCAAACTCGGGTCCATGAGGGCTGGAATCTGTAGGTTTGCAATGTTTCCCTGATACATTATACCTGACTGAACTAATGGCTTTGCAGAGGATTAACTGTTTTCTGCACCTCCTAAATCTACCATTGAGTAGTTACATGCCCATGCATGGGAAACATCACCACAACAGACCAAACTGGTAAAATGAATAGGTCTGACCCCTTCCTGAGCTTGCTTCAGTGAAGGGGTGTGTGTGTCCCAAAGATCCTATGAGCTATGTTGTAGAGGGCTTTATCCCCCTGGTAGGGTATCCATAGCAAACAGGTCTCTAGCGGAGGGACCTGACCAAGCACAGCTAAACCATCCCTTTGGGCTTATAAATTCTAGGGGTCAAGTGCAGTGTGAGCGGGGCAGCGACCAAAGGAATTTGACCCTTGGCTATAGAAAATGGCTCTAGGGATGTGAAATGTCACCTCTCTAGTGAGGAAGGAGCCCAAGTTAGTGTGTGAAGTTGAGCGGTTCTGGCTAGAAATTGTTATCCTAGTGGGTGGGAGGGTAGTCTCCCAACGCCTCCTGTTGGGGGTTCGGTCCCTCTAAACTCTTAAATTGCAGACTGGGGTGGTGGTCCTCTTCTTCAAGAAGGAGGACCAGAGGGTGTGCTCCAACTACAGGGGGATCACGCATCTTAGCCTCCCTGGTAAGGTCTATTCAAGGGTCATAGAGAAAGGTTCATTGGAGAGTCAAACTCCAAATTGAGAAGGACCAGTGGGCTCCAACTGCAGGGGGATCACATATCTTAGCCTCCCTGGTATGGTCTATTCAGGGGTCCTGGAGACATTGGATAGTTGAACTCTGAATTGAGAAAGACCAGTGTGGTTTTTGTCCCGTTTGTGGAACAGTGGACCAGCTTGGGGCATGGAAATTTGCCCAATTAGTCTACATGTGTTTTGTGACTTGGAAAAAGCATTCAACCATGTCCCCTGGGGTGTCCTGTAGGAGGGGTGCTCTGTGAGTAAGCAGACTCCCTTATACGAGCTCTCCAATCCCTGTATGATCTGTGCCAGAGCTTGGATAGCATTTTTGGCAGTAAGATTAATTAATTTCCATTGAGGCTGCCCTTTTTCTCAGATTCTGTTAATCACTTCTATGGACAGAATTTCTAGGTGCAGCCAATGTGTTGATGGGATTTGGAATGGTGTTTTCAGGATTGCATCTTTGTGTAGCGGGTCCCACTTAGGCCTCCGCTGGCAGATAGATAATCCGGGTAGGAGTGCTGGAGACACAGGACAGTAACAGATGAAACGGGGACACGACTGCTCATTCTCCAAGTCCTTCGGATTATGAGCTTCACTTCCGCAACGCACTGTRAAGAGTCCCAGCGACGCTGTTGAGAAGTGCCACACAGTGTCCGTTTCCCCGTGCTGTCGCCCATTTCGTGTCTCTCTTTCTACTTCTAACAGCGGAGTAAATTAATCACATAAAACAGTTTCAAAGCAGTGAACCCAAAATTGACTCCGGATGACATTATATATCAATAATTATAACTCTACAAAATACTTTTGTGGGTATTACATTTGCTTTTTGCAAATAACTTTGTTTTGTTGGCTACATCGGGCCATGATCTTCAGGAGGAGTTCTGGTATCTTAGGGGTCTTGTTCACAAGTGAGGGAAGGATGGAACGGGAGATTGACAGTTGGATCGGTGGGATGTCAGCAGTGTGACGGTATGTCGGGGTGAAAGAGCTGAGCAAATAAGTCAATCTTTCAGTTAACGATCAAGTTAAGCGGTGTAGCGATTGAGAGAATGAGATTGTGCCAGATTCTCACTTAGAAATAGGGTGAGAAGATCAGTCAACCAGGAGGGGCTGAGGGTAGAGTCACTGCTCCCTTACATCAAAAGGAGCCATATTAGGTGGCTTGGGCATTGGGTCAGGATGCCTCCTGGATTCCTCCCTGATGAGCTGTTCTGGGCATGTCCCATAGGGAGGAGACCGTGGCCAAGAGGCAGGATATGTTAGAGGGTCTCTAAACTCTCCCGGTTCCAGATTAAAACTATTCCTCTGTTTTCGCTGGACTCGCCGTTGCTTCTGGTCGTTTGTGTGTGTGGCTGCTAATTATGTAACACCAACTATTTTTCTTGAATTTTCTTGACAGTGATAACCCTGATCACAGACCTGTAATGAAGGAATTCACCAACTGGTGCAGGTCATCCTTCTTAAATATCAACATCAGCAAAACAAAAGAAATGTGCATTGACTTGCATCCTCCGAACATCTCTCCTGTCACTTATTCACTTATAAATATCTGGACACCCACTTGGATGACCTTTGATCTTCATGTGGACACTGTGTGCAGGAAGCTCACCAGCGCATGTATTTTCATCAGAAGCTTCGTAGTTTTAATGTTGACAGGACTTTTATGCAAATGTTTAATTCTTGTTTTATTGAATCACTTTTAACCTTTTCTTTTATCTGTTGGTACGGCCTCCTTTCTTTTAAGAACAAGAACAGATTGCAGGGGATTGTTAGACTGTGTGGGAAAATTGCAGGGATCTCCCTGAATGACCGTTCAGCCCTGCATTAAACCAGAGTGCTAAACAAGGCTTGTTTAATCCTTGCAGATCAAAGCCACCCATTGGCTCATGAATTTTTGCTGCTTCCATCGGCAGCAGTTGCCCTGTTGAATAAGTAGCTGTAATTGTTTTATTTATTAATTTATTATTTTTTATCATAATTGTTATTTGTGTGTTTGTGACGGATTGTTTTTACTGCTGGCTGTACAACAAATTACCCTCATGGTATAATAAAGATTCCTTGAACCTTGAACCTTGAGACATTCTCAGATTAATTTTATATATATATATAAAACACTGAGTGCATTTACTCGACAACCAAAAGCAGTTATCTTGGAGTAATTAGATAACAGTAGTGATCTGATCTGGAACATCCATAAATGCCAGAAATGCTGTGATGGGGGAAAAACATAAAAACCCACTAAGGACAGAAAAAGGTTTTTAAAAAACATTTAAAAAGAAAAAACTTTTAAAATGTCCTGATGAAACCATTTCATTCAGCGGAGTCATTCTAAATATCCTAAAGATCTCAGATCTCAGATAACGTGTTGATGTTAATTAAACCTACAGAGAATATTTGATCCATTTAAAGCTGTGATACAACTTAGAAATTCTCAGAATGACGTAGATTCAGCTTGTGCACGTCGTCATGATGACCGTGACGCCATCTGCGTAACACCAGACAGGCAGACAGGAACCATGAAAAGCTGTGACAGGTTGAAGACGTCTAGGAAAATCTTCTGCCAGTTTGTCTGCACACAATGTTAGTGTCCAACCTGATACCTATATGAGGACCAAGGCTTTCTGAGGAATAGTCATCTTTAAACAAATAATTTTGTTTTACACACCACATATGATACTATCTTAAGACCCACTCTATGGGTCTTAGGCCAAGAATTTATTTAATGTTTTACTGATTTTGCATGAGCAACCGGTTCTGTCACATGCTTACTTGTGTAGTACCCTTCATACCAGAGGATTACACTAGGGGGCTCTGTTTAGGAGACAATTATAAGTTGTCTTTTTACTTTCACGTACCAGTGGTACTTTACAGTCACTCACAGATCACAATGGAAGCTATTTAATTCAGGAAAATTGAAAGAAAAGAAATTTCTGAACAGCTTGAACAAGTTCAGAACCTTTTTCATAAAGCTATTACTGACCTTCCTATCTTAAATTTCAATTAGAAAGAGGCAAAAATGATAGATTTAGAATTTTTCAGGTTTTACTCTAGCAATGAAGACACACAGATTTACTGTATTTCAGTTATTTTTTATCCATATAGAACCAAACATATTATATAAGGCTCAGGGTTAGGGTCACTGGAACAGAAATTCAGCCCTCAGACTGATGCAGAAGGCTTGTGCTCTCAGTATTAACAAAACAAGCTTTTGTACATCTGAAAGATGCAGATAAAAGAAAAACTATGCTACTTTAAAAAGTCATTGACTGGATGGCTTTTTCAAATCCCCAAAACCTGAATAAAGATTATGAGTTAATGTAACAGCTCAGAAAGTCTGACAACCTCAGTGAATTTCACTGTTTTTCTACTTTCTTACATTTCTTACATTTACAGTATGGCTACATAAAACTAAATTTATATGGAAACTTCCCATAAAAGTGTCTTTAAATGTAAGTGTATTTAAAACAAAACATTTCTGCTGAAAACTTTGAGATTGAGTGGTATGAGATTTCCTTGATCGGAAGACATTTACAGGAAGATGCAAAGCTGAAAGTAGAGCAGACTCTTCCCGTTTCTGACCGAAAAAAAGATGATTATAATCAGATTACCCACCAGTAGTGGTTTGAGTATTTCTGCACCAGGGAAACTTGAAAAGGTGGGGGATCTGCTCTGCAGCTTATTGGTTTTGAGTTGTGTGGTGAAACAGTCAGTTGAGGACACGCTGTTCGCTGAACGACCTTTCTGATTACCAGAAACAACGTGATCAGCCCATGTACAAGTTGACCGGCCAAGAATGTACTGTAAGCAAACGAGTGACTGAGGAACAGGATGACCTTAGACCAGGGCTACTCAATTCGGTCCTACGGGGGCCACAATCCAGCAGGTTTTCCATGTATTCCTGTACCAACACACCTGAGTCAAATTAATGAGTTATTGTGTAGAACCTGATTGGCTGTTAGAGCCACCTAATTTGACTCAGGTGTGTTGGTGCAGGGATACATGGAAAACTTGCTGGATTGCGGCCCTAGTAGGACTGAATTGAGTAGCCCTGCCTTAGACGGTCAGGGATTGGGAAATATCGGGTGATGTTTTTCCTTACAAGGGTCGAGTAAGAACAAGATGTAAACAGATGTCTGTGTGTGTATGTGTGGGTGTTTGGGGCAGAGGGGAAACAGATGTCTGTGTGATTGGGAAATAACAGGAGAGAGAGCCAGGAGGAGGAGGGGTCAGGACGAACTTAAGAAGTCGTTATGCAGCTACTTCTCTAGTTCGTACGTGGCGAATCCATCAGCAAGATCTCTCTGTATTATTACAATAAACCTGTTAAAGATAATATTGGAGTCAGACCCTTTTATATGCGCGAGTGAAGTAACTGTCAACACCGAGCCAACCGGGGAAGAGGGAGAGAGAAGGAAAGGCGACTCTGGTGAGAGGCACGTACCTTCGAGTGGACGATCCGGTCCCGAATGCGGACGACCGACCGGACGAAATCCACAACAGTTGACATTCAAAAGAATTTATATAACTCAGCCAGCATGACAGCAGAAGCTCAATAGAAGAAAATCACCCTCCTCAGCATGATGAAGACTCTGTTTTTTGCTCTGGGGCTGTTGATCACTGCCTGTTGCTCTAACGCCCAGTGTAAGTCATCTCTGTGTGTTCATCACTGAATTTGCTCCTCACTGATATTGACTTTGTCTTGTGTTTTCCCACAGCTAGCGCAGTGGAGTTCAACACAGCTCCACGAAGCTGCTGCTTCCAGTTCAGCAGCAAAGATTTGTCATTAAGGCGAGTGTCTACCATAACAAAGACCCACCACTCCTGTACCAAGAAAGGATTCGTGTGAGTTTATTCCTCTGGCATTTTTCATCCGTATGGTGCTGAAATGATTGGCAGGAACATGGACAGCTGTTGATCTGTAAGCAGGTTGGAGGATTAGTCACATTTGTATTAGACTTCAGTCAAAACTGAGAAGTGAAACTGACTTTTCTACTGTCTGTATGCTCTGCAGAGTCCACACTATTACTGGAAGAAAGATCTGCTATGAGGAGAACTTCCAGTGGGCTCAGAATGTCTACAATCAGCTGCACCCTGAACAGAATGTCTACAATAAGCTGCACCGTGAACAGAATGTCTACAATCAGCAGCACCCTTAAGGTTCAGGCTGCAGTTGTTAACAGCAGAGATCGGACTACATTAAAAAAGAATACAAGCTTTTGAATGCCTAAAGTTCATCATTGGATTTTAATAAACTGTCTGTAAAAAATACAAGTTTGGCTGACCAAAGCCTGAGCTGGAATTTAACCTATGTCAGTTAAAAATGTTTTACTTCACTATTTACATGAAAGGTATAATTATAAATTATACTTATTAAAAAAAAAAAAAAAAAGACATTAAAGCATTTCAGATTAAAAGCAGTTGTGTCTCAGCCTTTTTTTTTTTTTGAGATAAACTATATAAACTTTCGCTTTACTTTCACTAAGTTTCTGCACATGAACGACCTCCCCGTCCTTTATTTTCAGCAGTGGTGAACTTATAAAAGTATGTGGAGCTCTAATCATAAGATATCACAAAGGTCACAACAGGGCTGCAAAGTTAAGAGAAAGTTGATCATGAGTATCACAAAGTTCTCTTTTGTCTTTGTATGATGTAATTTGATCCCTTGAGCTTGTAGGCATATGTACATTTTAAGATACGGGGCTTGAAAAAATAAACTGGACGCATGGATGAAAGGATACTCTGTGTGTCTTCAGTGTAATCTACAGTGGTAAACAGCAGGCCAGGCCTCGGAGGGGCAGCCTGTATACAGCTAGTTAATCATGACCCAGTGGCCACAGTTGGACTCAAGGGATGTTTATTCACCCCTGTGATCAGTACACATCCAACATGATGCAACATTACAAACCAACTAAAGAAGTTTGGATCTTAGAAACCAAAACAATAATTGGGTGATATAATGCAGACATAGTAAAAAAAAACAAAAAAAAAAAAAAAAAGAAAACAAATCCAAAGCATCCCACAATTTAAGATTTAAAATTTGTGCATAAACAGTTTAAAACAGAAATATCTTATAAACTTGTATTATAGGATTATAAATATATTATTAATGGCCCTGATGATTTTTTTTTTTTTTTTGTAACAGCACTTCATTGGAGAAATAAGAAATAAGTACTAAACAAAATACTCTAATATATGCAAGCATTAACAATATGTACAAGAAGTAACACTGTACTATTTTGGTAAATGGTTGTCTTTAAAGAGAAAACAATACAAACATGTAGATTCATACTGTAAGTACATACCAATTAATCAAATATAAAATACGAATCATTGAGGGAGTTATAGAGTTTGACGGAAACAAGAAGTATTTCTTGTGGCATTTCGCAGCGCACCATAAAGGAATAAGCCTTTTGTAATAAGTCATTTTATAGTCTAGTAACTCACCAAAATATTGCTTAAAAAGTGAACCACATTTACAGCTACTGTAAAATATGTAATCCAGCAGCTGTGGCCCTGGGGGACATTTTCTTGTTTTATTTGCAGGGGCCAACTTGCCTTTGTTTTAAAATTATGAAGTAAAACTATCACCAAATTTCAACATAAGTAATTTTATAAATTTGGATAAGATTTGAATCAGAAGTAAACAGTAAATTAATTAAAAAAAAAGACTAAGTAAAATTTCTTTTAAATACCAAATTAAAAACAGAGTTGTCATTGAATGTGGCAGATACAATAGAATACCTAAAAGACTTCTGGTTTAACAAACAGCAGGACATGACTTTCTACTACTTTTTACTTTCTGTAACTATGACGATAACCAGCAAATGTCTTTGTGTCCTTTATAATAATAAAAATGATTTATATTAATGTCTTCTGTGTAAAAAGAAAAAATGTCACTAAATGTCACAGATAAATATTTACGCTAAATATAAGTTTATTAGGTTAAGGTTAATGCTCTTCTCATTCTAGTGACTAAGTCAAAATTAGGTTATTTGTAAAGTATTGCCATAAAGTTAATACTGTGTATAGTATTTCTTACTACTGTTACTCCATTAGCCAAAGTCTGAAGATTCTCTGAAGTGAGCAAAAGAACAAATATAAAAAAAGAACATTTATTCCACTCACACAAACATGCTTAATGAAAGAGTTTTGTTAATAATACTTTAATGAGTTGTAATCATGAGTCCCAGTCTGGAGACGCTGGTGTGGGATGACTTTAAACTTTATCAAAGTTTTGCTTGTGGATGATGTTTTACTCACTGTTATCTTAAAGCAGAATTGAAGATGTATTTAGATGTGAGCAGGTTTTCTGACCCTCACTGTCCTTTAATGACCCTCATGGTCCAGTATGAGACATAATGAGAAAGCTGCATCACCTGTGTGTATGCACCAAGATGCTAAAGGTGGCAAAGTAGGAATATCTTATGTTCTTCAGCTACATCTGTACATTTTCATTTGGATTTTTCAGTAAGGTAGACAAAGGAGGAAATTAAGGTGATTAAACTTTCTGGGTAAACGTTTTATCAAATATGAAGAAAAAACTGGAAACTTACACGTGTCTTTAAACGTGACAAAGGGCATAGCTTTAAAAATACATTAGAGCAATATGTTTTATGCATTTCAGTTGAAACCATTTTCCTTTTCTTAAACTATTAATTTAATAATTGTGAATGCCTATTTTTTTTTTGTTTTGTTTTTTTTTTTTGTTTTTTTTTACAATGCTTAGGATGTCAATGAGATCAGAATGCAGCTACAAAGTTAACATAGTTGCTCACAAAGTCATGCAAAGTTTTGTTTTTATGTGAGTTTGTGTGTGTTCGTGCCTTAGAGGAATGGAAACAAACATTATCCACTTGCAAAGGTGTTATTCTTTTTGGATAACGCCAACGTGATCCCTTGAGGCAGGTCTGTGACATTGTGTTATTATCTTAATACACAACGGAGTGGCTCCAGTTGATGTAAGAATACTGCCATGAGTATCATTAGTGCCCTTCAACGAAGCCTCTGCTGTGCTCCCCCAGCGCTGTGGTAAACAACAGGCCAGATCTCAGAGGAGCGGCCTGACTGCGGACTGTCTGAAAACAGATAATTATGACACAGTGGCCACTGTGAGCTGGACTCGTGGGATGTTCTGATTTGCCTCTGTTACCACCGAGACGTGTCAAACCAATGCAACATGTCAGATTATTACAAACTGTTTATTAGCAACAGAAAATTTACATCAGCTCCTAGCTAGAGAGAAGTTCAACTTTAGTTACACAAGCCTCTTCTACATGTCATTTTAACAACAATAATCAAAGTTGAAGTAATGATATTTGTTTCTGTTTATCTCGCTCACATGGCAATTTAAAATAGGGACAAATTACTGGTAGTTCAATAAATTAAACAGAGGTTGAGTATTGATAGTCATGCAACCCAAATTCTAAGATTTGATTTTAATTTTAAAATAAAATGTAAAATTATGTGTTTTATAACATTTGCATGTAGTTAAGTAATCGCCACAGTTAAACCGTCAGTATTAGGTAATTACGGTTTAATTCTAAATCATTATTTGCATGATTTGCTGTATTTCATGCACTGCCTCATAAGTTCTCACTGGGTCAACAGTTTTATTTATTCTCTGCCTCAGATACTGACTGCTGACTCTAAAAATGATGCAAAGATCTCCCGCACGCCAACAGCTTTAGAAACAAACTAGTCTCAAGCTAACTAATAACACACACTGCTACTTCCTGCAAAACACAAGCATCATCAGTAAGACTGAAGGATCATGAAATAGCTACTTTCAATTTGTGAATTTCTGGGAACAAAATATAGAAAAAGTCAACGGCCGTTTTGTGTGTGACGCCATCTTGCAGTGCCACCATTTTTGTGATGGCACAGTGTATACCAGGTCTGACAACATCAGGCAGTGGCCCACAGTTACTGATGAAGGTTTTTTATCTGTCAGATCCCCCACCTCTTCAAGTTTCTCTGGTGCAGAAATACTCAGACCACTGCTGGTCGCTAATCTGATTATAATCATCGTTTTTATGTCAGAGAAGGAAAGAGTCTGCTCTACTTTCAGCTTTGCATCTTCCTGTAAACGTCTGCCGATCAAGTTAATCAATCAAGAATCAAGAAGAAGAATCAAGAATCTTTATTGTCATGGAGCAGGGCACAACAAAATTTTGTTTCAGGAGTTCTCAGCTTAAAAGGCACACAAAGATAAAAAGTATGAAAAGGCAAAATATCTTTTCTGATTCTGTAACCACGGTAACAACCTACATGTAACATGTTCCAGTCTGATAAAATATGAATGATGTTGACCCATATAAACAACACAAAACTAATATATTGATGATTATGATGAACATAGATGATTAGAGCCGGTCCACAGGGGCTGATTTTAGAGAACAGTAAAAATGGCGTCTTTGTTTCCTTCGTCTCACATCTCGCCATGGACGTTCAGGATGGACCTCAGACCTCCAGCTGCTTCAAGTGTCATTACAGGGTCCAGGTCTCAGGTCCGTAGCGGAGCCCAGTGGCCCTGAACACCGCAAGCTTTGTGGACTGCCTAATGTTCACATCACAGAATGCAGATTTATGTTTTGGAATCACTTTTATCACAGAAACAAACCCGTTTAGAGTCCAGAGAAAAGTCTTTTCACCCGTCCACTGATAAGAAGCTGGATGCTCCCTCTCCTCTTTAGTCTGCAGGACACGCCGTCCATGCTTTCCACAAACTAGTTCACATCTAGTTTCCACTTTGCCTGTGGTCCCGAGAAGACGGTGCTGGTTCTGGATCCTGTTCACATCTGGCTTCTTCTCTGCATGATGGAGCATGTCTGATTTTAATGCAGAAGATCACCAGCATCCAGACTTGTCCTCGGCACACAGAGATTCCTTCTAAGTCTCTGAATCTTCTGAATCTACCTCCGCCCATCTTTTGATCTGAGAGACTCGCCTTTCTGAAATGTTCCTGTTATACCCAGTCATGTTACTATACCAGCTACGTTTCCAGCCTTTTGTTGTTCCTGGTCCAACATTTTCCAGACATGC
>CM047986.1:6737348-6765766 GCA_026261665.1 Melanotaenia duboulayi
GTTTTGGTGTTTGTTTAAGTCCCGTCATGATCGTAGTTTAGGTTCTTGGTTTTTGTCATGGTTAGTTTAGTTTTCCTGTTTGACCCCATGTCCTCTGTTTGCTGTCATAGTTTATTATCTTGGTTCTTATGTTTGATTTTGTCATTTGGTTTTGGTCACATTTTGATCCTGGTCTTAGTTCGGTCATGATCAGTTTTTGTCCTGTTTAGTTCAGTTCGTAGTTTTCCCACATGTGCTCTGTGTTTTCTGTTCCTGGCTCGTTAGAGCACCTGGTCTGATTTCTCATTCACTTCACCTGTTCCTCATTACTCCCTCTGTGTATATTTGCCCTTTGGTTTTCATGTTTTATGTTTACCCATGTCATGTCTTAGTTCCTGTTTTGAGTTCTGGAATAAATTTTGGTCAACGGCATTGTTCTGCTTCCTGCCTTTACTGTCTGCATTTGGGTCCTCACTTCCAGCGCATCATGACACGTTCTGCATTGAAAATAATTGTCCATGGCTTGACTGTGTTTGCTGATGGGTTTTCTTGATGAATCACAGAGAAATAGGTGACATCGAACAGCATCCAGCAGAAAAATTCGCTAAGAGATGTTGAAAGGCATCAGAGGACACAGCGAGGGGCAACTTGTATGCCACGTATTTCCAGAGGCTGATGTGACATGTTTAATAAAATTTGGAAAAGCTATCAATTACTAAATACTTAAAGAAGTTGGATAACATACGTTTAAACTACTTTTTGGAACTACTTTAATCTACCATGTAAAATCTGGAAATTACAGAAACTGCAAAATATAACAAAAAGAAATGAGTCAACTTGTAAAATATCATGCAGACTTATATTTTACAAGTGTCTTATATCAAACTGACATAATAAACACAGATTGCTGGTGCTTGTTCTACTCGTTGCATTTAATGAATGAGAAAGCAATGTATCCCCCACCATGTGCAGTCTGTTTTTCTAATAGCTGGTTGTTAGCGACCCTAGCTACTGGATCTGTTTACTTCACGTTTTTATTCTCAGAAGATTAAAAATAGACCACAAGCCTTCCAAATCAAGTTGTTACCATGCGTTCTCACATCCATTTCAGCAGTGAGGCCTGTCACTGTTTCTCTCTCTTTTGGAGGGATCTGTGTTAATTTGAGGAGGTGACCTACTGACTTTCGCCCAAGGATAACCACTGTGTACACACAGCTAACAGCAGCCAACCTATTGAGCACCCAGATGCTGCATTGGGATTTAATGCGTCACAAAATACACTGGTATTGTGTGTTGTAATCTTAACACTGTGCTCCTGCTGTTGCATCCTCTGCTGTGTGTTGGTGTTCTTGTTCATCTGTGTTTATGAGGACCGTTGTGAGGCTCAGTTCATATGTAGACGCTTTGGGAAAATTTTGATGTTTTAGGGTTTTTACTTTGGAAAAGACAGGCAAACATCACTTTGTAAGTTTTGGTCTTTTTTGTGGGTTGAAGATATAATTGGGTAAAGATTTGGTTTAGAATGCATTATCTGGACAAAGGTCCCTCACAAAGGCATAAGGACAGCCGTGTGTGTGTGTTGCTAAAGGGCTAAAGGGTTAAGAAGCTTTGTGATCCATTGACGTACTTATAATGGTTGAAGAGAGATGGGAAATAATAGAACAAGTACACAATCGTATGAAAGGAGGAAAATGGAAAAATGGATGCAGAGAAACAGATGGAGTGAGTGACAGAAAGAGAAATAAATAGATTTCCACAATCCCTAAGGAAAGCAGAGAGAAGGAGCGATGCGCTGCAAGGCAGGGAGAGCGGAAGAGGTTGGTGGATTAAGCCGGGTTAGAGAGGATTAATGTCAGGTTTGGTTTGCTTGTATACTAACATCCATGCCGGTCACTTCTGGCTGCCGCTGACATGCTAACACCGCGGATTTCCTTCAGCTCAGAGATCACACACTGAAGCATCACTGCTGGGGAAACTGGACATCAGGAAGAGGAGGTGAGTTGGTTTTATTTCAACATAGCTGTCTATGGGTTGACTGCCTGTAAACAGATATGCATGTGTGTGTTTGTATGAACACATGTAAAATAAGTCCAGTGACATCAGCAGTCAGTTGTTCTTTCAGCTAAATGCTAACATCCTTACCACGGTTATTTTTTCATATACTTGAGACAAAATGCAAACAGATGAGGACTTGTTGAGAAAGGAAGGGCTGAAGCGCACGAAGACAAATGATTGGAGGTTTTCAGGCTTGTGATGAATACAAACCACTAATCAGGCTCCTAAAAGGATGACCTTATGCTAATATAAATATTAAGAATTAAACCACTGCTTAAGCAGTCAGTAACAGCTGGTTTTTCCTTCCATGTATTCTGACACAACTTTAAACACACTAGAAAGGTGTGTTATTAATGTTGAATGAGGGTGTATGTATGTGGAATAAAACCTTTGACATGCACGTTACTTAAGCCTTATACCACTTTTACTTCCCAGTGACTGAAGGAGCTCTCATCACTGTAACATGCAATGTTAAGTCAAGCTGCAATTAGAGTTTGACCCGGTTTAACTGGACCACCACCCAAGTCCTATAACACATGTGTGCAAGGCTGATCAAGCCATTCACCTGAAGTACTTTAGACATTACAATAGACTCTACAAAAATAGATGTTCAAGCTATTCTGCCCCTGGAGATGACATTGCATCTACGTGCAGCTGAATTCACTGCACAGATTTTGTATTCATAGTTACTTTAAAGGTAATTTAATCAGAACGGTTATAAAATCAGGATTTTATTAGACAGCAGCAGTTTGGAAATGCTTGAGGTGAGTTGACACAGGTTCTTAATGTGCTGCTTTTCAGTCACTATTTCTGATTCTGACACAAGAAACATGAAAATTTGATAGTAGGAGGAGCGTTACTAGGAACTCACCTGTATTACTGTTTTTCATTCAGATAAAAGAAAAAAACAAATGAAGCTTTTGAGAGCATGCTCCATCTAGTTTCAGGAACCTCAGTTTCAGATGAATCAGTCTGAACACATCTGTATTTATTCAAATTTGTTTAGACTGACTAATGTTGTGTAAATAGACTGACTGACCGGCCTCAAGGCAAAAGTAATGCCTTCTTAAATGACCTATAAAAAACTCAAGATTTTTTACTTTGGTGTATTTTATAAACAGATACCAATAGAACCAGTCCAGGGATTTTAGTGGCTGTGTCTTTATCTTTCTGAAGACACTCTGTGTGACTGACGTGTCATGAGACTGTAAGAGGAAACAGAAGCTGAGTAAAGATAAGAGGCTAACGAGGCGGCATGACCGCAACCCGTCTACATCTAGCCTTCTGCTGAATGAAAATGTACAAAAATAACACAAGTTGTGTGTGAAAATTCACCTACCATTTGTTTTTTATATTTCTGAGCTAACGTTGTAGGTTTATTAATAAATTAGCCTAGCAACGTAAAATGTTTTATTATGTAATTATTGATTGAAGCAAATCTAATTTTTAAATAAATTAAATACTTATGTCAAGATCTGCATAAATACTTGATGATCTTTCAGGTTTATTTTAAAATTCCTAAATAAAAATGATAGATACTGAAAAAGATTATCATTCATTTTTAGCGATGAATCACATTAATTTTCAGGAGGGAAAAAAAACAACTTATTTTATAAATTAATATCCTTGAAGTTAAATTTTTTAAGTTAGATACACAGTGTTTCTTGACTCAGATTGTACAGAATAACCTAAAATAAACACAAACTGATAACGATACTACAATCATTTTCTCACATGCATTGCAGTCCTGGAAAGTTTTGG
This sequence comes from Melanotaenia duboulayi, assembly GCA_026261665.1. Taxonomy (NCBI): domain Eukaryota; kingdom Metazoa; phylum Chordata; class Actinopteri; order Atheriniformes; family Melanotaeniidae; genus Melanotaenia; species Melanotaenia duboulayi. The sequence continues at coordinate 6,741,144 of CM047986.1, forward strand.
GGATGTTCTGTATCTTGTGATGAGGTGTCAAGAAAAAAGGGGATTTCTCCAGACTTATTTCTGAATTAATTCCAAGTTTGTGCACAAAACAGAAGGTGTGTAAAACAGTTTCACACAGAATAAAGACTGGAAGTTAAAATAATGACCAGGAAAAAAGAAAAAAAAAAAAGGGAAGAAACTTTTGACAGCAAAGGTAGTACAATGGTTTGAACACTCCTCTGTGAAGTAGAGGGCCAGTATTGCGTGGGATCGCATCCCGTGAGGAACTTTTATACACATTTCACTGTACAATTGTGCTATGTATAACTGTGCATGTGACAAATAAACCTCTTTGACTCTTTGACTTTGATACCTGGGCTCCCTTTCACCTCAACCTCTTTATGTAATCTGTGCTGCTTGGTCAGCCCTCTAGAGGTTTATACTGTTCTATATTGTTTATCAATTNTAATAATAATAATAATAAGTTTAAAAAACTGATATAAGTAAATACTGACATGAAAGTGAATTTAGTGAAATAAATAAATATAAAAAATGATAGTAATTAAAATTGCACACATAAACAGAATGTTATTGCAGGGTTATTGACAGTGCCTGATGGTAGGAGAGAGCAGTTTACAGGCAGGGTGAGAGGAATCTCTGGAAATCCTCAGTGCTCTTGACAGGCAATGTTCAGCCAAGTCCTCTACAGGAGGCAGTGAGACCCCAATGATCCTCTCAGCAGCCTTTACCACCCTCTTCAGTGCTTTCCAGTCCGAGGTGCTGCTGCTCTCATGCCACAGAGAGGTGTTTAGCTAGTTAGGATGCTCCCTATGGTTCCTCTGTAGAAAGTGGTGAGGACTGATGTGCTGAAATTGGCTTTCTTTAAATTCTGCAGGAAGATCAGGTGCTGATGAGTCTTCTTGGCAATGCAGGAGGTGTGCAGAGACCAGGTGAGGTTGTTGGCCACATGAACCCCTATGAATGTCTTCTGCACTATTCTGACAGCAGTGTCCTTGATGTAGACCGGGTTGTGTGTTGGCTGTTTCCTCCTCAAGTCGATCACCAGTTCTTTAGTTTTTTCAAAATTCAGGATCAGGTTATTTCTACTGCACCATTCCACTAACGACTTCACCTCCTCTCTGTACATGCCTGGCCTACTCTCTGTAGTCCTCCACCTCATCACCCTGAATGAGACCCACCACCGTTGCGTCGTCCACGTACTTGATGATGTGGTTTGTGCGGGACTCAGAACACACCCCTGTGTGGAATATGTGCTTAGAGAGATGGTGCACAACAGCCTGACCCAGGAGTTGTTAAATAAACTGTGAGGACATGTGTCAGCTGCTCTGCCCAATCTTTGAGCATGCAGCCTGGTATCTGGTCTGGGCTTGCGGCTTTTCCTGGATTGATTATCCTCAATGTCCGGAGGACATCATCTGGGTCCAGACACAGCACCTGCTCATCAGGATGAGGGTGGCCTTCACTGATGATGTGTCATTAAGTGCTTCAAACTGTCCAAAATAATAACTGAGTTCATTAAGGAAGTTGTCACTGCCATCACAAGGATGAGGATCTCTCTTGTAGTCTGTGACAGATTTAATTCCCTGCCACAGTCTCCTGGTATTTCTGTAATCTTGAAAATGTCCATGGGCCCTTTTGGTCCTTCTGATTGTTCTGAGGGCAGTTGTATCTCCAGATTTAAAAGAGTTTCTCACCTTCAGCAAGGCTCACACCTCAGCAGTGAGGCTTTTGGTGATGCAGACATCACCCTTACATTTATTAATGTAGCCAGACACAGCTTCTGCATATTCATTTATGTCTATCCTTTGGTCTGTGGTAGCTGCCTCACGGAACACAAACCATTCAAAACAGCCCTGCATTAACCTGTATTCAATATTACCCCTGAAAAGCCAAAGCTTAGAAATAACACCTGAGCCTGAACACTATTATGTGTATATGTTCATTAAGATTCAACTTTAACAATGTAAACTGCACTTGTTCAAACAGTTTAAGTAACATCTACAGAATTAAAGAAATTAGTTTTATTTCTTACATGGTGTATAAAAAGTCAAAGTTACTATTGGACAAAGACAGGTAATGTGAGCAGAAGTTTTTGTATTTACTTGGACTCAGCCACTGATTGGTATTTAGGCCAGCAGTCAATCTGCCCATTTTAGTCTCATCTGCTCACACAGATGTTCATGACTTTGACAGAAGGCCCAAATAAGGCTTTATGGTATTCAAAAGCAGTGATCTAAATGAAAAAAAGACGACTGCCTGATCCTGCAGGGTCATTTTATTGTATGCTATTCTTGAACCAGACTATAGGGTCACATGATGTATAGACACTAAGTTATCCCCTGTCAGTCTGTTGCTTACCAACAAAATAACATTCACTTGTTTGTCTCCTCACCAGGCCTGCTTTATATGAAGTATACAGTACATGTAGATAAACTATTTATTTTTCTACCTGTCCTATACATTGAAATAAAGCCAAAGCTCCTTTAACTTTTTAAATTTTTAAGTTTTATGGAGCCTGTCTGGTGATATTGGCAGAAAATATATTTTACTGTATATCTACAGATTACTAAAGATATAATTGTACCAGATCATATTGTTTTTTAATATGTTGAGGTTTTTGAGTGGGACATATGTCCCTCCCAAAAGTTACCCAAAAGTTGCCGTAGGGTAAGCACACTGTTGACTTTTATGTGGGATTTGTCATCTTAAAAAGACATAAAGGCACTGAAGTCACCATTAAACAGCATCGAAGGTGTTTGGTCATCTTTTGTTGTTTTGCTTTAAACCATTCATTCAGGTGAACCCAGTAAACCTGCTTACATCATCATAATCCATCCTAAGATAAAAATCTAATTACATTAAACCAAAATTATTCATATTGCATGCATGCTATAGCCATAAAGGAACTCAGCTTTTATCTTGTGGTCACATTTAACACTTTCTATGCAGGACTAAGGCATGGCCATGAGTTAATGATCTTGTTCCGTTGTATTGGTAATCCATGATCACGTCTTACTAACATGTAGCTGTGACGGCTGACAGCTCTGCAGCTGTGGATGGATTAATGTGGTTTTTTTTTTCTGATGCCACCACACAGACTCCAAAGGATTTTATCACGACTACCACTTTAATTATGTTCAATAACTGACCTGCTAAACTGTCAGAAGTCTGTACTTTGTATCAGTTTTCAGTAATCCACCATAAACGTTTCCAGACAAAAACTATAAATACCAAAAAAAGAAATTCAAACAAGTGAGATACAAGCAGAGTAATTATGTGGAAAAGCAGTCTGGTTCCACCTTAGTGCTTAAGCTGACAGCTAGGCTCCGACGTGTCACATGAAACTTAAACAAGTCAAGACATAATGAAGAAAACTAAACTAAATCCATGGAAATTGCTTGAAATGCCTTAATGCTGCTTTAAAAGTTTGCTCTAAGGATTCTTTGGCTTACTCAGAATAAACACGGACTAATTTGCCCATCCTTCCGTATAAATATATCCTTCTGCATAAAAGACTTTCTCTGGGAAATTGATCAATGACAAGGTTACAGGTGCGCTGACTTTCCAACCAATAGTCAGGGCCAATCAAAATGGTAAACAGAGTATTTCCAAAAATTATAAAGCAAAATATTTTAAATTTAGAGCACTGGGACTCGCTGCTATATAACATTGACCACATGTTAGAAGGTTCGATTTTTAGTTTTAAAGTTCAATTTTGAGGTTGATTTTAAGTTTGTATTAGCAGCTGACACAACTCATCGTTGCTTTTGTAAGTCCACCTTCTGTTTACCTCCAAGTGGTTGAGCGGCTGCATGGATACTATTAGTAGAAACATGTCTTAGTGTTAAAACAAGATGAAATGCTTTTCTAATCAAAACTCCAACAGAAACATGATGGTGGCCATAGACAAAGGCAGTTCTTCAATCTAATAAGATATTAATCTTTTTTCTTTTCAGTGAAAGAATCCTGTCCATTCTCTTTGGTGGTTTCGGAGGATCACCATGAGACAAACAATGGAGGATGGTAAAGAAGCACACACATCTGGTTTTTAGTTTTAGTTTCGTTCTTTAAGGTTAGTCTTCAGTACAAACCCAGGTCTATTTTAATCCTATCTAATACCCAATTCAGCACTTTAGTATTAGTGTCTCTGCAGGGTCATGAAAGTTAATCCTTTCTAGCCCACGTGTCTGTTTTTCACCATCTGCTTAAGACAAATTTCAAGATTCAGATGTGTACTTTCACACACATTCATGTAGGAACGTTTTGTTGTCCACTGAGTTCCGTGTATTTTTCTACTCTAAAGGTTTAGTATCATTTATTTTTTCATTTTTGGTTCTATTTACATTACATTTTTATAATACATACAAAATCATTTACATGCAACATACCTTTTAGACATGACCCATGTGAGTATTCATTACTGTTAATGGTGAGAATTCATTTTTAATGTATTTAAGTATTTTGGTGGAGATGTCAGTCATAGTCACAGTGACGGGACAATGAATGTTTGTACCAAATGTTGCAGTAATACATGCAACTGTTGTTATTTACTTCACATATTTCACATCGCATTTAAAATGTAGCTTTGTTTTATGTGTGTGTGTGTGTGTGTGTAGGCATCAGTGAAGTGCTTTCCAGTGTGGTGGAGGATGTTGGCGAAGCTGTCAACAGAAACATCAGCGGTGCTCAGCTTCTGCATGAGCTGCTGAGCGCACCGTGGCTACGCTCCCTGCTAAAGGTACCCGATTCTACAGCAGAACACACAGAAAGTCCATCTGTAAACTAATCTGATCATTTCCTTTTTAAATCTCCAGATTTATGAGTGTCTGATTGAGTTCCAGAGGCAGACACCAAGCCCCTTTCTGCCTTATGCTTCAGGACTCTCATATGAGGTAAGGGAACATATAGACAGAAAGAGATTGCATCCCTATCCTTCAGAACCTCTACTTTTTAATGGGAAAGCTGTGGCTAGTTTTTACTTACTCAGAGTTAAAGTGGAGTTTGAGAGATTAGTAGTTAATCCACAAATAAAGCTTTACAGTAAAACAAACATGGATGCCTTATTTCGCCAGGAGATGGCAGGATGCTCTCATTTAAACTACAAAATACAAGATACATTATAATAAGTAGCATAACCTGCCTATTTCTGAAAGAAAACAATATAACTGTTCACAGAAGTATTTTAATTTTACAAAAAAAAACATTTCAGCTCAGCATTCAGATCAGGATATTTAGTGGCCTGTAATTTAAAGGTCACTATGACTATACCACAGAAATATAGACATTTCAATTATTTTTTTAAAGAAAGTGTCTTGAACTCTCATGATCTATNCAGAAATATAGACATTTCAATTATTTTTTAAAAGAAAGTGTCTTGAACTCTTATGATCTATGTTTTTTTTGTTTGTTTGTTTGTTTTTTGTTGTTGTTTTGTTTTTTTATGGTGTTGTCATGTTTAGTTCTGTTATGTTTTCTGCTTCTGCTTCCTGTCATCTGCTTTGTGATGTTTCACTGTCTCTGGAAATCACTTTAAATCCCTTTAAATCACCTTGTTGTTGCATTGTACTAAACAAATTAACTTGCCTTGCCTGTTAAGTGGATAATCTGTGTAAGCTCTCCCACCCTTCACTATATTATCTCTCGTGCAGTAATAAAGTGCTTCATGGCTTATTGATTACCAATGATTTTGAAAAGAGAGGAATCAAAAGGGTCCAACCTAACTCTGAATTTGGCTCTTCTGAGGTGTAAAAAGATCATTTTGACCTGCACATCATGGGTTCAGAGATACCTTAGAAAGTTGTGACAGCTTGCAAAAAAGAAAAAAAAATGAAATGAAATGTCTGTGTTGAATTATAATTCTGTATCTGTTTGTTGTCTTACTTGTTCATCAGATCATGACTATAATACAGAGGGCTCATTGTCCTTCAGCTGAAGCTAGAGAGCTCTTCAACCTCCTCAGTTTGCCACATGTCCAGGTTTGAAATGAGATTATTTCTGAACTTCTTTGGAACTGGTATCGAATGCTCTGTTCAAACGACTCTAACTGCCTCTATGTCTTTCAGGCCCTGCTTTCATCCCATGACAGTGTGGCACAGTCGGACTACCTACCCGTCTTACCACCCCTCCCCGATGAGTTACCTGAGGACGAGGAGGCTATGAGAATTGTTTGTCTTGTGAAGAACAACCAGCCATTGGTGAGACATTTAGTTTCGGTTGTTAAGATTGTAATATTTTCCAGTAGTTCGAATTATAAAATAATAAAAGTGGTTTAAATTATAAATACATTAAAAGCAGAGATTTGCCACAGCCAATCCAAAATGCTCCAGTCTGACTAGGACTAGAAAATTTTTACTGCATCTGTGCAGTATTAGGACCAGTATGTTGTCTGTGGTAATTAAAACAAATAAATATATTACATTATATTTTATATAAATATGAATTAATAACTAATTGTTTTCTTTAAGAAACTGGTTTAAAGTGAAGGGATGTGAAATGTTGTTCATACTGCATGGAAATTGTAAGCTTGTCAACATATTTCAACAAGAAAACATCCGACCGTTTGTGAAACATTGAAACCACAACAAACAAGTCCACTTTCAATAACTGATTTCTCTGCAAAACAACAGCAACTACACCCTTGATTTCAAAACAGTCTCTGCTGCAAAAAGAACTTTTTGCATAATTCTTCACCAGTTTGCTGAAAGTTGTGACAACTTCCCATTAAACGACTTAGCTGCACTTGTTTTTCAATCAGCCACATCACAACGACCTGATTTTCTTTTTGAGAAATTTTACAGCAGTGATTCCCAACCGTGGCCCTCCAGACCCACTATCCTGCAGGTATTAGATGTTTCCCTTCTCTGACACACCTGATCCAAATTAAATTAAAATAAATCAAAAGTAAATACAAAAAACTTTTTCATCAAGAAACCTATAAAATGTGGCATGAATTTATATTTCTATAGTCATTTTTAAGTATTTTAACTTTAAATTATTTATTTGATGCTTTTAAAATTTATTTCCTTTAATTTCATGTCTACATTTATTTCTGTATTATTTTCCTTTTGCGTTTTCTTATCCTCCATGTTATTTCTGTGTTTTATTTTCATCTAAAATTTTATTTATTTCTTCATTTAGTGACCGTTTTTTATTCTGTCATATTTACGTCCTCAATATTTCTAGTCTTGCATTTTCCCTCTGTTTCCTTTTTACATTTCTCTTTCACCTTTTTGCCTCTCTGTATGCATTTCTGGCTCATTATGTAAATGAGGGGGCGGTCTTTCAAGGGGTGACTTGGAGGCAGATCCTCTTCTATTGGTCAAAGATCACTGAGCTATCAGGTCCTGAGTGCAGGGGGGATTATGCAGCCCAGCCTGGCTCTGCAGGACTCTGCAGTTGTTGAACTCTGGAGGAAGATGAAGCTTTAGGGCAGATAGACCGTCTGCACAAATGGTCGACTCTCAACAGAAGATACAGGATATTTGGCATGTTGCTCTTCTAGCTGAAAATCACACAGTTACAGATGACTGTTTACTGTTTGATGTGGATGCAGTAACTGAGACAGTGTTCCAGCTACAGATATGTAGAACAACAAAGAACTGCAGAAGGTTCTGGTGAAGTTGGCTGTGTCGCTGTCTGGATCGCTGAGATAAAAACTTTTCTGAACGATCCATGACCATTTGCTTAAGGTCACAACTAACCTCTGTTGAACCTTCCCCGACCAAATAATACAACTGCAGCCCACCGCAGCACAGCTCTGATTCANAAAACTTTTCTGAACGATCCATGACCATTCGCTTAAGGTCACAACTAACCTCTGTTGAGCCTTCCCCAAACCACAGTTTTCTCTTCTTACCGGTTCACCGCTGCCAGAAAAAAACATGCTCCTCTTGAATTGTAGATCATATCCAAGCCTTCCTTAGTTACAGGAAAAATAAATACAAGAAAAATAAATAAACTGAAGTGGTTATTTTATTTAACTAAATAATACAACTGCAGCCCACCGCAGCACAGCTCTGATTCATGGCTTCACATCTTTTTTCTTATTTTTTTTAATTAATGATGTATCAATTTGTTTATTGAGCCGTTTTTACATTTCTATTCATTTTTTATTTTGACCTCCATACCACAAGAGGTCACATTCTTTGAATCCACATCCACTAGAGGGCAGTGCGGAGCTTAGAGTTGACATCCGAATTCCAACATCAGTTTCAGACAATGGCAGAAGTGAAAACTATGGAGAAGATCATGATGCACATTCTTAGAAACAGAGGTAGCACAGAAGACAGTGGTGGTCTGTGCTGCCATTAAATACATTGCTGCTTATTCCCCTGGGTTCTTTTTGCTGGGTGTGCGTGAACTATACTGCACAACACTGCCAGCGTGGTTTCCAGTGATATAGCTTGATTTTCTGTCTGGGTTTGCATCTAAAAGTTCTCTGAAAACAAACCAAAATACACACTTAAGGGATGCAGTAGACGGACAGAAGAATCTGTTTGTTCCGTATGCATATTTAACATACAGCAGAAATATGTCTTTAGATGAGCCCATGAGGTCATTTTTGAGGGGACGATATGAGAAACTGCTACTCTCCAGAAACATTGACTAGCACTTAACCTCGATTGCCCTACAAAACCTTATCAGCAGGACAGCTTGATACATATTTCTTGGAGACAACCACTTAGACTGTTCAGACAAAATCTATTGTAGTAATTTAGCATATGATCCACAATTAAACCTAACTAACCCACAAAGTAACTTTTTATAAATCATACCTGTACTGATCACTGCTTTCAATCAGAGATTTGTGAAGAATAAAAAATCAGTTTCTCATTTTTTATTCATCAAGAGTGGAGCGGAGCACAGAGGAAGTCTAGGAGATGAGGTAGGAGTAACACGTAGCCGCTGGAGCAGCCTTCGTCGGCTCACATTGGAGCGCCTCATCCCTACAAAGAGGGCGTGGTCAGGGGAGGAGCTCCGAATGACTGACAGTGAAGCCACACCTCTGTCTCCATCCAGAGGAAGCCATCCCCACATTTTCCTCCCACGTTATGAGTCAACAGGAAGTTGCTGTTTGTGTCCACAAAATGCAGAAATTTGGTGTCAAAGGCTCAACCACTCAGCCCCGTCTGTCTTTAACCCCGACACCTGTGCTGGTAAGAGGAAGAAAAACAGATCCAGTTGCTGGTCCATTTTCTTTTAATTCAGTAATTATATTGCCTTTTATAAAGCTGTTTAGATAAACAGAAGCTTTATAAAAAAGTCCATCCATCAGTATCGTGACATGTCACATCCCTGCTTTCATCCATCCATTTCAATAATTCTTGACTTTGCCATCCCACCTTTTCATCATCACTGTGGAAGGCAAAAACTTTTTCATCCATCATCTTCCATCATCTTCAAGTTTCTTTATTCTCCTCTTCATCCTTCATTTGCTGCCAGGTCAAACTTTGTTTTTCATGTAGTTATCCCTCCACTGCTCCATTGTTAGCATTTAACTTTTTCTTTTGGCATTGATTTTCTTAACCATCTTCCATCTCATTGTCAGAGAGACGCAACAGGGAAGATGGAGCCTCGAACAGCAGTGATGACTATGCTTACCCTCCTCCTCCAGTCCCAGCTTACACTCTCAGTCTTCCCAATTCTCCTCTCTTGTATAAAAAGAGTGCTGCAGGGGGAGAATCGGGGAGCATTCCTACTCCGAACATGGCGCCCGTCCCAGTCCACACTGCACCTACTAGTCCTGCAACACATCGTTCTACTCTGCAACAAGGAGTCGGCACCCTCCCGGCCCCTGTCAGGCAACATGTGTGTCAAGCTGGACAGCATTACAAACGGCAGGAAAAGCCTTTAAACCATCCGTGTATGCCCCACTACTCTACTGTTCCTCATCACAACGGATGCAAAAACCAGCCAAAACCAGCACACAAAGTGCCTCAACAGCAACCAGAACCCCCCCAGCCTCGCCCACCTCCTGAGCTCAACAAACAGTGCAGCATGGAGGAGCTCAGGTCCACTTTTCAGACAGTGGCCAGCAGTATAGAGCACAGTAGTCAGGATGTACGGCACCTTGGCGAAAGGATGATGGCAGCAACAGAGATGATCACAGACAGTGTGGAAGAGAACGCCCAGGCACTCAACCTTCTTGCTGAAGTGGTTGATAAGCTCCAGGGGATCATTGTAGCCAAAAAATGCCAGGAAGCATCAGACACATGCAAGCCAAAACTACGCAATGGTCCCACACCTCCCCCAAGGGTCTCCTCACTATCCCCAAAAGTGGTCCACAAACCTCCCACACCTTATCCACAACCTCTCTTACCCTCCTCTGTTTCTTCTTGCTCATCCTCTTCTTCAGCTGACAGTTTTTCTACAGACGGCTTTGGATTGTCTCAGAGGCCGAAACAACTGAACGGAGGATCTAAAAGTACCTCCAGGGCAGGTGGTATTGGCAATAATGGACATGCTTGGTTCAACAATGGAACAGTTTCAAGGGCTCAACAGGATGACGAACAAAACTGTAAGAGCACAGGCTGCTTGAAAACCAAGAAGAAGAAGAAAAATAAGTAATCCAACTAAAGACTAACTTTCTCCTTTCATGTCTGTTCTGGCATTTAAAATGAACTTTTATTCTCCATGTGGGAGGAACTTTTCAAATGGAAACAATTCTAATTTAGAGTTACAAACCATTTTCCCAATTCTTCTGTCACTAATTAAATGTTAACCCATAAGCAGCTTCAAAAAGTCGTCATCAAGAAAACATCCCAGAAACTGTTTCCTGATTTTTTTTTCTTTATTGGATCACTTAAAGAAGCAGAAGGAATGGAATTTAAAGGTAAATAAAATGGATGTCTTCCCATGTTACATCAGCTTGTTCTTAAAACTAATGGATTTTTCAACATACCATCTCCTTTATTTCATTGTTTTCATTTGCATTTTCCATCTCAAAAATATCTACAAATATCTAATCTGTCCTCCAATATTTGAGATTGCTGATGTGTTGTATTTTTCTGGTCTTATGAGGGCATAGTGCACACCTGCGTGTGCCATTGCAAAGTTCCACCGCCTACTAGAGGCCGGGCGTGTGCACTACGCCTCTTCTGGTCTTTGCTTTTTGTCGTGCATGGACATAGTTTTCATTCTGCTGTAAAGCTTTTCAAGAAGGAAGGAAAAATATTTGTATTTTGCATGGAAACACCGTTGTGTAAACAAGGCCTAAATGCACTGAGTTCCTGTCATGTGATTGGCTATTTGCGTCAACCATCAATAGTGTACCTTATATTAAACTGGCCAACAGCTATGTATTTTATAGTATAAATAAACATTTCTATAAAAAAGGTTCAGTCTATTGCTACACCGATACCCAATGAAAACAACAGCAGCAGTCAGCTGACACATAATTTTCCAGAATGATGAAAGCATAGTTTTAGGACCTCATGAATTCAACTACTTCTAATCTTGTAACTATATGTTCAAATTTCTATGTGACAGAATTAAAATATCTTATTTCATTGTACATATTCAGTCAAAAATAAAAAAAATTGACTTTTCTTAAACTGTTGGTATGACTGAAGAATAACTAGTTAGTTTGCCATTTTCAATACATTTAAACGGGATTATTAGGAACACGGATTGAAATAGTGGGAAGAAGTAATTTGTCATCATATCCTTAATCCACTCATCTGTTTCCACTCCTTTAACCATACCAGAAGCTGGTAGCTATTGTAGTTTTTCAAAATGATTTTGAAATAAATAAATATCTATCTATCAGGGGGCAACTATAAGGAAGGAGGAAGGGACGGGAGATATCTACATCGCTCGAGTGATTCATGGTGGACTTGCTGACCGAAGCGGTGAGATACAACTGTTTACTATATCTGTGTGCACATCTATGTCGGTTAGCAGATGTCAAACAAGGAGGGCAAATATAACATACGAGATTGTGGTTTAACATTAGGTTTGTGTTTTAGGTCTTCTCCATCCTGGTGATCTGTTAGTGGAGGTGAACGGAAACCCAGTAGTGGGCCTGGAGCCAGAAAAGGTCATCCAAATACTGGTGGGTAGTCTGATAGTGAAAATAAAAATTGTTTTTCTTGCTGAAGGCAACACAAAGTGCTTTACATGATAAAAACAAAATTCAAGCATATTTCAACTCATGTATATTAAAATTAAAACAAGCCTTTAAACACATCAAAATAGAATTACATAACAATAAAAAACACTCATTAAAATATTTCACACAGTCGCACGCACGTACATGTATACACACACACAAAGCAACCCATCCATTCTGTACAAGCATGATTCTCTCGTTTCTGTCTCCAAACTGAATGTAGGTATAAATACTAAAAGTGATAAACATCTGGCTTAATGCTGCTGTGAGGAAACCATATCATGGGGATCCATCCACACCAGGACAAGGCTATTATGAAAACACTGAATAAAAACTGTTCACCAGCACACAAAAAATTAATAAATGCCAAATTAAGCTAAAAGAGAAGCTCTGGGAGAAATTGATGAGTGACTTGGCAAGTGTAACTAAACACAAATTTGGCAAGTGGAAATTCTGATCTGTAAGTAACTTTGGGAATCTATTATTGGCTGATAGTTCAATGTTTTTGCACTTGGGGCCCCTTTAATTAAGGCTAATTGTGTTCAAGCCCTCAGCATCATGTGTGTTTTTCTTTGCTGCCAAAAGTTGTCAAGTGTGGTTACTCAGCATTGGGACACTGCAGAGCAATGATGGCCCCGGGAATGTGCATAATGAATGTCTGTGTGATGTCATGAGTCAGAATCAGTGTTTTAAGGTCAGAAAGTGTTGCTTTAAAGCAAATCTACCTCTTTACATTGGACCTAAAGAGGGCCAGTTTGCTTATCCACTTCTTGTACAATAATGTTTTCACATCTATTATATGATCTGTATTCTTTTGTTTGTTGTTAGTGTGCTGCTTTATGTTCTCCCATGTGGGAGACTAGGGTTCGAATCCCACAGGGGACGAATATTTACACCTTACACTTGGGTCCTTAGTCAAGACCCTTAACGCTTCTGCCTTACCACTTTAAGACGCTTTGGATAAAAGCTTCTGCTAAATGACTGTAAAGTAAAAAAGTAAAAGTAAAGTAAATTAATGTAAAGTTCTCTTTATTCAGTTCCCTGCACACATACTGTTTAGGACTATTTCTAAGCAGACATTGGACTTTCATCCTAACCCTAACCAATAATAGGTGTAACTGCAGAAGAAAATGAAGGAATAACAAGTTGTGGGTACACAGTTTGTTCTTACAAAATATATGTATACAGTTGGAAAAATCTGTAGGCTTCAGCTTAAACGTTATTACATTTATGCACTGCACTTTTCCTAAGAAAAACCACCTGGGACATGTTACCGTCTTACAACCTACGTTTAGATAAACATATGTATTACATGTTTTCTACTGAGGCTGGGCTCTTATTTCCTAATGAAAAGCAGATAAAAACTTTATTTTTTTCTTTCTGTTGTGAAATGGAATTTGTGATTTCAAATAGTCTCTTTGTGTTTGTGTGAATTTTTTCCCCTTTAGAGCAGCTCCACAGGTACGATTCTGTTTAAAGTCATTCCACATCCTACTCAGGTCAGCAGCAACCAGAAACCGGTAAGAAATATGCACATTTTTCTGATAAATACATTTTGGTCAAATCAAACTTACTGGGGAAAAAAAGAATTGTAGGGATTTAGAAGTAAACCCATTTGCTGAACCAGGTTGTTGGGGCCCAGTTTGCAATTAAATTTCCTTATGGCTGACTACGGTCACCAAATAATGACAAATAGAAACTGTTAGTATTTTCAGTTTTTGAGTTTAAAAATGACACAATTCAGTTTGAATAAGCTTTCAGGACAGTCAGATGCTGCTTTGTGTAGTACCAGTGCTAGTACATAAAATTTGTATTTCATGTACAAGACTGTTGTTTTATTACACACCACACATTTGAAAAACTCTTCCTTGAAATGGCATCAGATTAGTTTTAGTCTATCAACGTAAAGAGGTTCAATTAGCTTATCTTTAACGACAGTAGTCCATTCAAATGATCTGAAATTGATTTAAATTTTTTTGTTGTTGTTTTTGGCCAATTATCAATTCTTTAACTTGTTGATCTTATTCAGTGGTGCTCATGTTTCCTCATCATTTATCTTGGCCGTATCCTCTGACGGGTTGGCACTTTGTACTTCAGACGTGATTATGTTCTGCAGTACAAGATGTCAACCCCTCAACATACTCATTACTTTTAGAGGATTAACTTTGCAACACTTTTATTGGTATCTGAAACAAAATGTTTGTCCAGCAGTCACAAATGTGTTTGAAGAGTGTCTCAGAGGGATTGTTTTGACATTTCAATGTCTGTTAAATAACTTAGACATTTTATATTAGATAAAAAAAATAAATAAATCTTCCTTATAATCATCTACACCTTATTACAAAGTGGCCACACCCTCCCTCATAACACAAATACCACCTAGTTTATATGGTTGTTTTAGTTTGTATTTATCTGAATTAATTTTTCGATTTGAATAAATCTGTCTGTCAGGTGTATATGAGAGCGATGGTGGACTACTGCCCCCAGCAGGACCCCTCCATCCCATGTCCAGATGCAGGAATGGCATTCAGCAAAGGCGACCTGCTGGAAGTGGTCAACCAATCGGACGGCCAGTGGTGGCAGGCCAGGAAGCTCCCCTGTGGAGCGTCCTTTGCTCGGCTGATTCCTTCAGCCAGTATGCTGAGGAGGTGAGCGAACACATCCTGAGAGCTGCTGATCTCCCATGCTGCCACCAGAGGGAGCTGTAAATCAAACTATGGCCATCCACTGTAAACCTGGGTTTACTTCCTGGACTTCCTGAGGCGATGCAACAACTACAGTATTTTTCTGTTCTGTGTGTTTCAACAAACTAAACACAAATACAGAAGTTGTGTATTTCTGTAAGTACATGTGATAATGCATGCGTTATGGATTTAGGAGCATATCTGTATTGATGTAATGTTACATCCTGGTATTCTGCAGGGGTTTGGTGCAGAAAACGAGCATCTGGAATCTTGCCCTTAAGTTTTGGTCATAACTGTGAAGTTGGTGATATTTTACTACACAAACCTGATCATACTCAAGTACTTTTACTATTGATACTAACTGCTAACTGATATTTGCAGTGTATCAGTGATACTTCACTGATACTGTTACTTAAGCAGATACTGTAATACTTAAGTAGATCTACTGGCAGTATGTGGACTGTATGAAGCTGATAATATTTGTATGTTTCCTGTTGATACCTTGATGACACGAATCTGTGTCTATGAGTACTGATTCTTCACCTTCAAGAAGCTGGCAGTATTTCCATTACTGATACTTTGAATATATGAGGCTGAAAACGCGTGCTTTTACTCCAAACACAGGAGCACTTTGACTGCTGATACTTCAACAAGATACAACTCAGTGTTTTTACTGCTGATTCTTGGATTTTGGTAGTTGATTATTCTTCAACATCAAACTGATCATTTTCTTCTCCTTTTTTTCTTTCTCTAAAGCAAACAGAGGGCGCACTGGTGGTGTCAGCCATTACAGGTTCATACCTGCATCAGACCCCGTGAGGACTCTTCATCATTATCTCTAATAGTCTGTCATATAAATTTCTCACACTGGTTAAAAAAAACCTCAGTAATCTGACGTGTTAAACCCCTGCTGCTGTATATGAGAGCGCAAACTAAAAATGGGAATTTCATGAGTTTTCAGCCATTGTTACTTGGTAGTTTATAGCATTTAAACTCCTTAAAGTAGTGTGCAAAGTACATGTGAGGTGCTCTCAAATCATTCCAAAGCTTTAAAAATCAATGAGTAAGCAGTATTACTGATGTAGTCTTACNTTAAAAATCAATGAGTAAGCAGTATTACTTATGTAGTCTTACACCAGACCAGTTCATGTAAGAGTTCCTGTTACAAAGCTCAGAACGTAGCAGTTTCCCAATAAAGGAACTAAAATAGTATTTTAGGTCAATTTTCCTGTCTCCAAAACCATGAAAAGTGGAACATGTAGGCATACATCTTGCTACATGATGCTGGTCAGCCCATTATACTGACATGGTTAGGGTTACAAATAAAAGTATTCCAAGTTTCACAGCTCATGGTTTGAGTTTTCCGTCATCTCACATAAGTGCTGCCCTAAACAACATACTGTACAAATGTTGTGAGACTCGAGTTTAGAATTCAGGTTGTAACACCTCAATCCGACCATTACCGAGCAGGTTTACTACTACTACTACTACCACAGGGTGTATATCTGTGTGTGTGGTCAGTATTTTGAATGTAAATGTAAAATAACTCTTCTAAAAGTTCTTTCTGTCCTTTCTGTTGTCCGCAGTGCCCCAGGCTGATAATGGTGGGTGTCTCCCCTGATTCAGCACTCGTACAGTAGCTGGAAGGTTGTTTGTATCGAAATATTTGCTGAGTTTAATTTGTACACACACACAGTTCTTCCTCATAACTCCTGGTCTAGTGTTCCAGAAATGTGAGAGGAGGTGGGGATGTATATGAGGAGAGAAAATGGGAGGTGATGGGCATTTAACATGGGCTGCTGTCCTACAGGTTTTAGATGTTTCTCTGCTTAAACACACCTGAGTGAAATGAACAGCTTTCACACTGGTGCAAAAATGGCTAAAATGCGAAAAAACATCTGAAATGTGCATCAGTAGCAGTAGAGCTCAGAGACGTTTGATTTCCTGCGAAACTCCAATAACACCTGAAGAAGGAACAAAACAGCAGTCTAAGGCGAGGAACTGCGTGCGGCATTCAGATGTGGATTATTCAGTACTATGTTTATGTTTAAAATAAATCACAAAAGAAGCCTAAACCTAAATTTGCTGCTTTTTTAAATTAGTTTTTCTTTTCATCTGATATTAACTCTTGTGTTTTGTTGTCATGATGATGCCTGGCTATGTTCTGAACAAGCTATAGCTAACTAGTTTTCCACCTCCTCCAGAGGATGATCCAACACATGCTGATGACAGACACGTCATCACAGGTAAATCAGTGTTAAATATATGTTTCCATTTTATGAACTGAAGCTTATCACCCACCAGTGAAGTGAAAGTGAGTTGTTCTCTTTTCCACAGATCTGGAAAATAAAGAAATAAACTTTGGTGGGTAAGTCAGTTAATCTGATAAGTTTAATCAAACATAAATCAGTTATAATTCTTGTGCTGGTTTCCAGTACTCAACTTTACACTCAAATTCTCTAGAATCTGTTGAGATTTTAAATATAAGTAACTGAAATGAGTTAATTAGCCGATACAATGAGTTGTTTTGTTTACTGCACTGACAACATCTCACTGAGATCAAGTTCAATTTAATAAGAGTTTGTGATATAATTGTTTTAAAGGTGAGAGGAAAAGTATTAAATTATGTCAGATTCATTTGTATTTATGCTTCAAACTATACACTTTTATCCTGTTAAGCAGCGTTAAACAGAATTAAGTCCGTGTGTTTACAGAATTTTGTATTTGAATGTTTTTTTTTTTCCTTCAGATGAGGCCAACGCTGATATTACTGATGGAATCTACCTGGGTAAGAAACACTTAATAAGCAGATAATTATGGGATTTAGACATTTCAAGTTTGCATTGACATATGCTAACAGCTCCTGGTATATTTACATTAAGCATTTTTATTCCAGTCAGGCTCTTAATCCAAATACCGGTACTTGTGTCCATGTAAACATGGCAGCTGTTAGCATGTATTTTCTAAAAGAAATATGGACAGGGCTTCAGGGAATATAATTAAGTAGCATTTGGAAACCCCTTGTCAAATGATATGCTGTATATTTCCTGGCAAAATATGGCTCACTAATTATCTATTGACCAGTAATGAAACAAAATTAAGAAAGAGAAGTTAATCACATGTAATCTTTTATAAATGGTATTTATTTTCTACAAAATATACGAACCTAAATCCATTTAGAATATGTAAAATGAACAAATAAACCTATTTACAGGCTAATTTAAACCACATTACATTACAAAAAACATTTTTACAGTTAAATGTATGTTATTGTGTGTTATTGTAATGTATGATTTTTTTTAATGATCAAGAAAAAGAAATCCAATGTCTCTACTATCTCTAGATATCTCTAATATCTCTATTTTTACGTTGGACGAACTAATAAATGAAAGTTTTGTTCACCCTTCATAAGCTGGTTTCCGCCGGAGTTTCCGTCTCTGGAGGAGGACGTCCTACCGGAGGAGACGACAGTCCTGCACCTCCTGTTCGCCCAGCACCAACGCTCTTGCCACCCCTTATGAGGAGGTGGCTTTGTACCAGCGCCCCCCGCAGGAGAACCACCGCCTCATTATCCTTGTCGGTAAGAAAGAAAGATCCTCTTTACTGACTGAACATAGCTTCAACTTAGAAATAATCCGGAAGTGTCCACAAAATACTTTCCAACATTATGTTTATATTTTCATATTCCCTAATTACTAGTGATTTTCCTCTTGTCTTCATTATTGTCTTCTGATCATTGCTGTTGCATTTGATCACTGATCACTAATCATGCCAAATATTTTGCTTCCACATTTATAAAACTGCATGCATATACGTACAGTCATTGTGTTGTCTTGAGGGTTTAATCACAGTTACGCTCGTATTTTTTCTGTCTGTTGCTGATGTTTTTTTATTGTTGTGATTCATTTTTTTTCCAGATTGTCTTTTTATAGTTGTTCCTGGTGGTTGTCAGCTTTGTTTTCCTTGAAGATGTTGCAGCTGGTTTTCTGTTTCCGTGCAGGTGTAGCAGCTTGTTGTCTGTTTTTTTCTGTTTAAGTTAAGAAGCTGATAGTGTTGCTTTCTATCTGGTGTATCCTTGTCTCCTTTTTTTTCTTCACTCTCTTTTTCTCTTCTGTTTATTTTTGCCACCATCTCCATTGTCAGGTCCAGCATTGTTGTGCAAATTTAGCAATAGACTAACTGAAAAATAAAAAATAATACTTACTTATCAAGAGGAGCATTGTTTTATCATCATATTTATTCATAAAGCTCTTTTTGGCACACAGAATGGTGGCAGGCTACCACTGTGCTTGCTCTGATGGTGGACAGGACAAAATATGTAAAATAAGTTGAACTACTCCTGTTTATGTTCAACTGGACATATTTCATTGCTTCTGTCCCAACTTTGACTATCTCATGAGTGTATTCAAGCAATAATAAGATGGTAACAGAAAATAACCACATTGGACAGAATGTTTTTACCTGTGATTATAAACTAAGATAAGAACTGTATTCCAATTAAATGCGCTAATCAAATTATAACCATAGCCTCAATATATCTGTGCATGGAAACATATGAGGAAAATGCATTTATTTATTTTTTTCTTCTTCTGTACAGGTGCGTCTGGTGTTGGAGTAAATGAGCTCAGGAAGAGACTCATCAAACTGAACCCATCAACCTTCCAGGGGCCAGTCCCTCGTATGTTCCCTGCACTTCCAAACACTTGGGAACTTTTTAGGAGCTATTGTTTGCTATTCTTTTTTATTTTTTATTTTGTAAAAACATTGTGGTTACCTGTATAATCTCAGCATTGATACATGAAACAGGTTCAGTGAGATGTTGGAGGAGTGGAAGTGGAACAAATCACAACTTACTCTTAAACTTCAGTTTGTCTTTCTTTTAGTTTCAATTCGGTCACTGCGCTATGTTTAAGTTCCACACACACAATTGTTTTATTTTCCGTTTATTTTTATAAATAATTTCTTTACATGTTTGGTTTTGTTGGATGCAGGAACCAATGCCTTTGTATGGATTACAAAAAAGACTATGATTAACATAAATACAACCTTCAGGTTTCTTTAAAATGATGCAACCCTAGTCTGTTATCCCCTGAGAAACATTAGAGTGACTCTATTGTGCTCATTTCAAGCAAATGGTTTTTCACAAACCCCTTTATTTATTTTATATGGATCCTCTCTGTAGGCCCTCATTTCAGCANATATGGATCCTCTCTGTAGGCCCTCATTTGGGCCTCTGCCAAAAACAAGCAGAATGAGACTCTTCTGTCCTGAGCCCCGCCTCCCCCTGATCCAGGCTGCCTCTGATTGGTCAACTGCCAGGGTAGTTGTATTGAAAATGCGGTTGATTGTAGGAACAGACCCTACTTGCAGCTAAAACCTGTTCGCAAATCCCACGTTGTTCTGGCCCTTACTCATCCAGCAGTCTTCTGTGAAGTGCTGGTCACAAATGTAAACGGTGGTGCAACTTTATGGCTGGCTCCTAAAAACAAACTCCATCCATTGCTGTCTAACCGTTGTTTCCTTCTGGAATTTGAACAATGTGACATGTTGACACTGAAAACATTGTGGTGTCTTCAGCCTTACACTGAGCAGTGAAGGTGGGTGTGAATGTGCACATCCTGGAGAAGATGACCAATCACTGAGCCCATCCCCCGGGGATGTCACTGAAATATCAAAGTAAAAAAAACTCTGAAGCAAGTTGTTTTCAGAGCTATGTAAACTGAAAGTGGAAACACACTGGAAAACTTGACCATGCATTTATGCGATAAAACAAACAGCGCTCTGATGAGTATTCAACACTATTACACTAGAAAGCTCAGAAAAGTCCAGATAGCATAACAGGGCCCTTTTAAAATTGTACACACTTTTGACCCCAAAAACATGAAATAGAAGTGTTTCATTCTTCATGACTCAGCTGAAACAAATTTATAAAACTGAGCAGTTTAGATGGAAACTGAAAGTGTTGTTGAGAGAATGAGGAATAAATTAGATTTCCAAGTAATGAACAAATGTATTCTGCCTGACCCTAAATATTTATAAACCTATAACTTAGCAGAATATGGGCACAACAAATTTCAGTGTTTATATGTTTGACGATGTCATATCATTAGTAAATTGTTACACACCTGTTCTGTGGCCATGCTCCTGCAGACACAACACGTCCAATAAAAGATGGGGAGCTGACAGGTAGAGAGTACCACTTTGTTACCAAAGAGCTGTTTGAGTACATGGCCTGCAACCAGAGGTAGGATTTTCCTTCCACCTTCGATTCTAATATGTAACCGTAACTATTCATGTTAGTTCTATTTGACTTTACTTACTGATCAGATATCTGTAGAAGCTGCCATTTGTATGCAAGTATGTATATGCCGCATTTCTGTGTTCAGGTTTGTGGAGTATGGGGAGAGTAAGGGCAATCTGTATGGAACCAGCTTTGATGCCATTAATGAGATTCTAAAACGAGGACGGATGTGCATCGTCGATGTTGAACCACATGTGAGTATCCTTAAAAACCCAGTTGATGTTTTTTACATGTTTTTTATTATTTTTTTTATCCAAGGTAGTTGTGTTCTTTTCCTTCATTATACCTAACATTTAACCACAGAGTGATATTTGCTGTACAGGTTGTATAGACCAGTGGTTCTCAAACTGAGGGTCCCGACCCCTATTGGTGTCTCAAGATAATGTCTGGGGGTCACCAGATCCCTGTAAAAAAATATAGCCTACATTTATTAAATAAATTGGGGATTTTTATAAGGACTCTCAAATCTAATCGGTTAATGCAAATAAATTGATCTGTGGAATTTGCACGTTACTTTTCACCCCATTAATGTGTAAACAACAAGCGTTATTACTCATACCATATTAAAAATCAGAATCTGGTATGATCTTTGTGGGAGAAACTGATCTTGGGCATGCTGGTGCTTTGTTACTTTGGTGAACCATGGGGGTAGCAAACACCAGTGTATGTTATCTTGGGTGTTGTGGTTAAAAAAGTTTGGGAACCACATTTGAGAGCAGTCTGGGCAAAAATCTTCATTTTAACTTTGTTCCATTCTTAGAGCATCCTGCTGTTACGCTCGAGGAATCTGAAACCTTTTGTGATTTTCATCAAACCCCCAAACCCAGAAAGACTGAGACAAACTCGAAGAAATGCCACAATTATCACCAATCAAGCCATCAACAGGGCATTTACGGTAAGACCGTGGATGACACCTCCTTTTGAAATGGCTAATTTCACCACGCCAAACAGGAAGTACAACTTAAAAGACAACAATATTACCCTTGGCAATAGTCCGGTGCAGAAACCCCAACATGGAATTAAATCAAGGACTGTAATTCAGAACTAGAACTGAATGGAGTGATGAGCACATTCTCACTTTTTTTTCATGCAGGAGGAAGACTTTTTGGAGCTGGAGGAGGTTTCCAAGTTGATGGAGGCTAAATACAAACAGTTTTTTGACTGCGTTCTGGTGAATGATGACCTTCAGGATGCTTGCATTCAGCTCTGCTCCATCATCCAGCAGGCACAAAACGAGCCTCAGTGGATACCTGTCAGCTGGCTTCTAACAGAAGAGTAGCACTGGATTGGAGGAAATGAGGGGATACTGAGAAGAATTTGAATTATATAAGGGTTAAGAAACTATGGAAAGGAGGGGAAGAATTGCTATAAAACTGCTAAAACTGGTACATAAGGGGCTGATATTGGGAGGGGAAAGAGGGCAGCATGTGGAGTTTTTTACTTTTCTTTGGAGTCATATTTTTTGCTTCCAGAGGCAGAAGATGTAACCATATTTGGCTGAGATTGTTGACTAACAACCAGGAAGTAAGTTTAAATCTAAATATATATAAAAAGTTATTAAGATACACAATATGAGTAAAAAAAAAATCACATATTAGTTTGTTTTGTAAAGGGCAGACGCTTAGATATCAAAATTTTACTGCCAAAGCTGAATCTGCAGACATTCTGCAGTAATTCTAAAATTGAAAATCTAATGAAGAAAATTTGCACTGAATAGAATTTATGTCCCCAGATTCAGGACGAGTCAAGACTTTTTCACTTACAGTAAATAATTAACTATAAAATACACTTGTTGAGATGACCATGATCTAAACATTTTTATTTCTTTGTTAGGTGACATTCTGTTAAACATAAATTACATTTTGCAAAAAACTTCCATTTGTTTTTCAAAAATAAGAAAAAGGACAGGACGTGAGAGTCTTTGTTGTCACATTACCTCCAATTGAAAAGCTGCACGTCAGCTGCCGTTTAAGCCACTTAAAATATGTAACTGCATGAAATGTGATAACAGCCTGGTTGGTAGCTTCAAACTATCAATCTCCTCACCACATAAACAGCCTGGTGAACAGCCCTTCAGCACTATTTAGCCCTAACGGCTAAATAGTATGATGATACTACCAAAGAACAATTACCAAAGAAATGTTGATTGTATTTTTGAGTCGTCAGCTTTAACTTGGCAGCTTTAGATACTTTTTTCTTTCTTATATTCATATTTTGCCTGCCCAGTATAGGATGAGCTGGTTCCGCAGAGATTTATGACTTTAACCATTATACACCACAAGTAGCTTGTTTTAAAGTGAATTAAAAGTGAGTGTCTTCTAATCTGATTTTGTCCACAATTTGTTGCAGTTTCAGAGCCTCCATTTGAGATGTGATGGATGGTAATGTTGTTTAAAGATGTTAGCTGTGCTGACTAGGGCTGTAAGTTTAGTAAGTACACTCAGGTGTTGTGTTCCTATTGATGCCAAGCTGGAGTCCATGAAAGCCTGTATTTACTCCAGGGTCATTTGATGCAATAAACAAACAATAATAGCACTGAACTGAAACACCCATTATTGACCACTTAGCTTACTTTTTAACTCTATAGCCATATCAGTAAGTGGCCCATAGTTATCTGTTGTTTCACCACAGAACTGATCGGTTATCTTAGGCTTATGTTTCTATCTTAACAGGCTTATGAAATATGACTTAACCAGCTACTTCTTGTTAAGGTTCATCATTAGAACGTTCTACATTTTGCATCTCTGGATTGGTAAACTGGCATCTTTATTTTCCAAAGCAGATTATTAAAGTTTGACATCCATTAAGGTTCAAAAAGAAGGATGGTTGTTAATGTCTGTCTCAGACCCAAATTGGGAATGTATATTCTACAGAACTGTTTGTCTTGTGGCTTAGAATGAAGTTTTATTTTTTTGTTATCGTATTATTTGTAAATATATTCTTATTTGCAGCAATAATAACTTGAAAGTTGTCAGTCATTTTCTTGTTCATGAAGTTCAAATAAAAATTACCATATTGCATTATAGACTTCTCATACCTTTGAAACACTGACCTGCAGTTTGAGGTCAGTGAGAGAAGATCTATTAGTTTTGGTTAGACATAAGTACCTATTGAGAAGACTTCCCTGGACTGAAGTCCTCTCACTGTGAATATAACCACTACCAGTAATGGTAATAGCTGTCAAGGTATTGATAAAGAAGAGGAATTGTCATTGTGATTCGAAAGATGAAAATTTTGCATTACAGTTGTTAATCCATTCATACAGTTGTTGATCCACCAACTGTACTCTCCTCTGCTTATCAGGGTTGGGTTGCAGGGACAGTAACCTAAGCAGAGAGACCCAAACTTCTCTCTCCTCATGTTGCCCTCGGAAAACACCTAAGGCGTTCCTAAGCCAGCTGGGAGACGTAGTTCCTATAGCATGTCCTTGGTCTTCCCCAGAGCCATCCTCCCAGAGGGACGTGCCTGGAAAACCTACCCAGCGAGGCATCTAGGACAGGGCTACTCAATTCGGTCCTAGTGAGGGCCA